>CAJNSZ010001192.1:16502-33189 GCA_905329745.1 Rotaria sp. Silwood2 | reverse complement strand
TGAAAGTGGTTTGAGCATTCTGAGAAATCTAACAATTGCACATGTGGAGATAAATATTTTCCGTAGAACTGAGAATTGACTGAGGAAAATTTTATTTTTAAATTGTTGTAGTCTGAAATGCAAAGAAGAATTGTGAATTTTTAAGGATATTTTGTGATGAAATGCAAGCACTCTGTAGAATAACTATTGTAGTTCATTGAGCGGTCCTATATCTGTGCTTGAGGGAGTGATCAAGTGTAGTATATTTTTCATTCGCGGATTCCGTTACGCTGATGCTCTTTATCGGTAAGGTAGGCATCCGATGGTTTCCGTAGTAGTGCTGGAATAATTACTTGAAAAAAACATGTACAATAGGAAGAAATGTGAGGAGCAATCATTTTATTTCTTTTTTACTATATTTCATTGACACTATGTACTGTATAGAGAACATTATTGTCGTCATCGTCAGATTCATCCACCTTGGTATAGAGGGTACTGTCTTCAATATATTCGAGCAAGTGATTAGCCGAGAGGATGTGACTCAGGCATGCGTCCCTGATTGACACCGAGGTGCGAAAGAAGGACAGCGACATGAGAACAGCAACGGAGTTTACGTGAACCTGTGAGACATGAACAGCACTACCCTTGGATTGGTTATTCTCCAAGACAATTGAAGTGTACAGTGGCATTGTGCTTAACAGATTTTGAATGTCTGGACTGAAACTGTACTCGTTTGAGATCTGGATAATGATTGTCACATTGTGCTTCAAATATGAGTTCATCGTCGTTCAAAATTGATCCTTTTACATGTTCCATTATATAGCTTTTTGCGGTCTTCACCTGAAACACTCCTTAAATGAAAAGAAGGCTTATCATGTAGTAAGAACAATGCTTGCTTACCAAAAGTCATGTTACGAACGTCTTGTTCAGTTACTGTAGGAAATAAACAGTGTTTTGCGTCGTACTTTTTCCAGCTAATACGTTTATTATATTCAAGATTCTCAACGTACTGTTGAAAGGTATTTTCGGAATGCAGTAGCTTCAGCATTTCTTTCGCCATCTCTGGTCCCATCGAAATGTCTTTCACAGGAAGAGATCGATATTTGTTTACTAAGAATAATATTATTGTGTTCGCGATATTTAAAGATATCACTTACTTAATGCACACACAATACTGACGTAATCTAGAAGAAACTTTATTGTAGATAATTGAATTTTTTGGGCTAAAAATCGCCATTGTTTGATTTTTTCATTAACTAGTATTACGAATAAAGTATTCATAGCAATCACACGCAGAAATAACAGACTCTTACTGCTTTCAACTGCCCATCTCACCTTCGTAATGCAGCGGTACGATTCGCTTGGGTAGCATCAAATTGTTACTTTTCTCCTGTTAGGAAATCTGGCATTGCAGGTTGCAAACCGATCATCTTCATGGAGTTGATGGCATCACAAAACCCTCTGTCAAGTATCATTACATCATCATCAAGTACCCAATTCAGCATTCCTCCCTTGTTTTCAAATAGATAATGTTTGATGATGAATGCATCATTATTTATTCCATCAGTAAGGAAGGGACCAAAAACACTTAGAATATAACCATCAGTACGAGTAACGACCATGGGCGATAATAAAAACGATGAAAGTTTATTATATTTACTGGAAAATAAATCAGATTCACGATTCACCTTTACGAGATTACGATGTTTGTGTAGTGAATAAGAACGTGGTTGAAACTCATTGTTAGTCGGTTTTTGCACGTACAAATATGTACTATCAATAACAAGAGCTAATTGATTTGGTGTATTCAGAAGTAATTCTTTAGCCATAGCAGTCGTGTGACGATCAATAACAGTTTATCAGTTTATATGATGGAAACCGAGGTAATTTTGTACAAAGTCAATCATCATCGTTTTTCGCACGAAATGAATCACACAAGAAACCGAGCGTTTATCTTCTAAATGAAAAATTGATGCTAAAACTTTGTTGCTTAGACCCAAATGCATTTTGGTCAAAAATATGGCTACTGCCACTCTCGTAGACCGTACATGAGAGTGCCGTATTGATTTTAGATGTTGAAGAAGGTCTTCGAAGTCAGCTAAATGTAAGCAAAAAGTTTAAAAATACAGTTCTTTAAACACCATCAAATATGTACAGGCATATTTTGCGTGTTCTTTATGTTTATCACCTGAGTATGAAATTTTTTCTCAGATAATTTGCATTGCTGTGGGATATGATTGAGTTCAACATATTTGTAGATGACTAAACATGCAAAGGGATCTAATATAGTAATTCCAAGAGCGAAAAGTATTTCTAAGTTTTCCATTTTCAAAGAAACAAACATATTAATCAGAAAATATCTATATTCCTGTACATCACTTAAAATTTTATCAACTAGAAACGTAAAAGGAATAGTTTTCATAAGCTATTCGGCTAACTGAAAAAAGAATTTTATTGCGATTTTTTGAAATCATTGTCTCCATTTTTATAGATTACTGCAAACAAAAAGTATAAAACTAATTAAAGCGGGTACCTTTTTTTAAACCAGTAATATTGAAGTAACATTCATCCGAAAGACAGGTTGGATCATCAAAATCAAAACCTTTCGAAGATTGAATACTTGAACGAAAATCCTCCATGAGACCCTGAACTTCGCTGGAGTTAAAAACCAGGCGATCAGAAATAGAGCCATTAATCTGCCACAGACCTTCATAAGAAAGCTGACCTTTATATAAATGGTCGGAGCAACAACGAGTCCCTGGTGATACTAAAATACCTCGTCTAATGAAAATCATTGTTCATTGACTATCTGATAATACCTCCATTGATGAGGTATCCCTAATGCCACACACAACGCACGATCTAATAGCAAATCATACATATATTTACATCACAATTAAAGCTGTGGAAACCATCGCGTACGTGAATTTGACGCTTGTTGAACGTAGAGATCAATCGTGCCACAAACCTACTCTGTTTGAATTCCAACCGCAGAATTAAAATCTATATCATCGCTCACTTCCATCATTGCGTGCAAATCAAAAAAATAGAAAACAAAAAAACAAAAGACTGACTTCATTCATTTCGTTGCTCTTGACAATAAAATCATTGATCGTACTACCGAATTTTGTTCTCCAATAATCAAAGGCCGAACGACACTTGACACAAATACGATCTTCTTCCAATACTAATACACCCAAACGAGCATATATATATAATTTTAGCAAAAGACTAATCATTGGATGATGCCGACAATTATCCAGTTGTGCTTTACACGAAACACAGTACACGTGAGGCACGGTAGATACGATAGAAAGAATATAACGAAAGAAACTTTTAATCGCTCTCGAATTTCATCATTATTTTCTCTAAAACGACATATAAACAATCGAAACACACACGTGGTCAAATATTGCCATAACGCAACAAGTATATGTATTTTCCTATTCTCTAAATTTCTGACATCCACCAGCAGGCGGAGGGGTTACTAGTTGACTACATCCGTACAAAAAAAATCTTTCATTCAACCACTTCCTCAAGACCAGGAATCAGACCGATCAGTGAACTAGTTATTCTACAAAATGCTTGTATTTCATTATAAAATACCCCTAAAAATCGACAATTCTTCTTTGCACTTCAGATTACAACAATATAAAAATAAAATTTTCCTCAGTCAATTCTCAGTTCTACGGAAAATATTTATCTCCACATGTGCAATTGTTAGATTTCTCAGAATGCTCAAACCACTTTCAGTTTTCTCGCATATAGTCACATTCCGTAGAGCTTTTCAAGCTCTATCGATTGGTATATTAACAAAACTGTTTTAAATGAACAATAAGAGAACACGATTCGTCAAAACATGGATGAGCATCGCTTTTTATCGATTATAGACCGTTTAAAATGAAAAGCGATCTCTGGAAAAGATACGTTTGTCAGTGATACTTTAGTACGCTTACGGGTGCATGTGCAATTTAAAGTCCTCTTTATAATAATATCGATAGGAGGTCAAAAATCTATTCGAAGATAGCAATTAGAGTCATATTGTTATCCTTTGGCGGGACCTGGATAGAAGACTTTTGATAAGAGTTATTTAGTGACATATTGCTCTGAAAGACTCAATCTATTTCACCTGGAATTGTCTTTAAACGATTCGGCACATTTTTTCACCTAGATCTGACTACTTTTTAGTTGAAATTTCACAGTGGGCCGATTTGGCTTGTTATGCGCCCCCGTCCTTTCAATGAATCGTTCAGCATATTCGAGAATTTATTAGGGTATTACACCTTTAGCTCACGAAATTACTGTGCTTCATATAAATTTGAGCCACTCATTTACCTTATTCCAAATTTTGACCAGCAACTAGATTTTTTCTAAGCGAATTCTTATTTAACATGCAAACATGGGTCAATCTTAAGGTGTAATCAAGGATTTACTCGACGATTTTGTTTTTCTTGAACAAACATCTGCTATTACCATCAACATTCCGCCAATCGTTGACCCAAATCCAAAAACATAAGCAGCTACTTCCTTTTTCCTTGAGATGACTCTCACATGTGATGTAACCATCACTTAATCGCTCCGTATTTTCAAATGCTTAATGCCCAGTTCTCTGTTCCCTCAGTAGATTCTTCAATTCCCTATTAAATTGTGTCACAAGTTTCGATTCGTCAAAAACAAAACTCAGCTGTTTCTTTCCCTTAACAGAAATTCTTATATCCGATATAAAATCTGCCCCATTTTCCAGCACAGGCGCAAAAAAAGCTTAACTATTTTATTTTCCTTTATTAAAGTTTTACATGCGATAGAGATATGCCTCAGTCGTGTTCCTCACTCCCCTTTTTTTCTGCTACTTCATTTTCACACTTGTACTTTCATATTCTACACAAAGACGGATTAGCCGTTTTGCTTATTCCTACATTTTGATTTATCTAGTAGATTTTATTCATCTTGCCCTGAAATTGAATATGCGAATGGGTCAATCATTTTGCATATTCTTTTATTTTCAATCAGCTATTTTATTTTCTTACTACTGATTTCTTTTTTTTTTGAATCGACTATGAGATTCTTCAACTACTGTTTTCATATTGTATAAAAGAACGAGTCAAGAAGCTGCTTATTCGTCGATTTTCAATCACCTTTTTACTTTGATAATCTTTCTTTTTGTTTTCATTAAAAAAATGGAGGAATCAATTAGCTAATTCTCTTATTTTTTATCAGCTTTACGATTTTCTTGATTTTATATTCACTTTCTCTATTAAAATCGGCCAATCACTTATTTAATACTTTTATCTGTTATCAACTATTCAACTCCCTTCGTTTTATTTGGGGTGTGGGTGTGGGTGTGGATGCTTTTCACAGAACACTGACACCAACACTCACACCCACACCCTGATACTTTGAGGTTTTCTGGGCTGAAGAACTCGAATCTGTAGTCCACTTAACCCGAAATCCTATTAGTTGAGGGGTAACCAATAGAAATCAAGTGATAGAAAAAAACGACTTTCTTAGGGTAAATCAAGACGACGAGTTCGAATCTGAGCTGTATTCGCCCCCAAGCCATATTGGGTGAGCAATAGCCAATAGAAGTCAAGTGTTTATGGAAAAGATTTGCCAGGATAATTTTGATGTCCACACATTCTAGGATGACTCATTTGTCTAATTCACTTTTTGAAGTACACATAACTCTCGGATTTAAATCTAAGATTTCCACATTTATTTTATCGACTGTCCGATTTCCTTACGCGTATTTTGTTTTTCCATATAAAACTGGGGAAATCGTTTCGGTTTTTCTTGTACTTTGTCTCAGCTATTTTATTCTCATATTTTATAACAAGTAGGATCACTTATGGAGCTTAGTCGTGACATTTTAATCAGCTATCTATTTTCTTATTTGTACTATCATGTTCTACATAAAATTGAGTCAATTCTTCAGATAATCCTTTTATTGTCATCACTTGTTTTCTTTTCTTATTTATATTTTCATATTCCATTAAAAATAGGTCAATCGTTAGCTTATTGCTCGATTTTGAAGCAGCTATTTCCTTCTCCTAGTCTTACTATCATATCCTATCCCACAACGGGTCAATCGTTCAGCTAAGTCTGCTACTCTTAATCAGCTCTTTTTCTTTATTTGCATTTTCTAATTCTATACAAAAATGGGTGAACCCTTTACCTTAATCTTTTATTTTTTCTCAAGTACTTGATTTTCTTGTTTGTATTCTCATACTGCATATGAAACAGGTTTAATCCTTGAGCTAAATTTTGTATTTTTCCAGGTCAAACTCTCTGGATCGGATCCTGTCGGACGGATTTCAAATTCGCTCGAACCCACCGATCGGATTTTTCCGACGTAATCCAGTCCAGATTCTCATGCACAGGAATCCGATACAAATCTCATCGAATCCGACCAGCTTTTGGACGGTAGACGCCGGTTTCCGCAACAATTCGATGACGGATACGCTCTTTCCCGAAAGAATCCATATGTCGGACAAAAAAAACATTCCACGTTAACCATACTTGAGTCGCAACCACTCGAATGGATCTCAAATCCGACAACATACGATCATTTGATATTTTTTGATGAAAACAACAAAATGATTCCGATCCACTGCCAGACGCAAGATCTCACTTCTTTCCTCGGCCCTCATAATCGTAACCGAAACCGACATTCTCACACGTACCACAAATCGACTCATATAATCTGCGTAATGCATAATAAAAAATACTTAGCTTAAACACTTCTTCATCACCATCAAAACCCGAAAAGACAGCAACTGACCATACCATGCACACCCACCAACATAAAACTTTCAAGATAACCTCGAACGAAATCACTCGCTCGCCAGAAAAATCCCCAAATATGCTTTCAAACAAACTTCCAGAAAATCCTAACCTCAACAACTTACCAACCATCAGAAAAATCCTAACCACGCAACATCAAGCATCACGAGCTCATTTTCGAAAGACTCCTATCCAACAGCAAAAATATGAGTACATTACATACTCTAAGCGAAAAAAATCATAATTTCGATACGATCTCAAACACAAATTTGCCTTCAATAAATTTTGTCTCACTGGAAATAAGAAAATGAGCAAAAGTGAGCATAAAAAGCTCATTTTCAAACGACCCCTATCCAACAATCTTAAAATGACAATATTCCAGCGAGAAAAATATGAAAATTTTAAAATATATGCGATCCCAAAGATAAATTTAACTTTAATAAGTTTTGTCTTATTGAAAATAAGAATGTGAGCAAAAGTGAACGTAAAAACCTCATGCTTTCATATCATCTCGAAGATTATTGTAACTTGAAAAAATTTCCTCTACCGGCCAAATACGAAGTGAGCCCAAGTGAGCATAAAAGTCTCATTCTCGAAAAAATACTTAGGTTGTACCAAAAGTAGTGGGCCAGATACTCTATTTTCGTTTCGAAGGCTTGAAGAAATTTCCTTTTTTATTAACAGATAGAGCATCTTTCGCTCTATTTGTCTATGCTATTTGATGACTGTTCAACTGATATCAGAATAATAAAATTTCGATAAAAACTGTTATTTGTTGGAAACCAGCTGGTACCATTTAGATCATAATGGTTGTGGCATAAAAAAATGGGGCACATTTGTATTTCATTTTATCATCACCTACTATGTTGTATTAAGAAAAAAATATACCACAAGATGCAGCGTGAAAAGCTCTACAATTTACAAAGGATCAGTTATTTTATAGTTGCACTTTTTGCTTTCAAAATGGACAAAACTCTGAGCTGCTAAATTTTGACGTTGTGGAAAGGAGATTATTTTCTGGTAAAAGACGAATTCGGTTTTTTTCTATCTCATCTTTTTATAATGGTTCTTTGTAAATTGTAGAGCTTTTCACGCTGCATCTTATGGTATATTTTTTTAAATACAACGCAGTAAATGTTAATAAAATGAAATACAAATGTGCCCCATTTTTTATGCCACAACCATTATGATCTAAATAGTACCAGTTGGGTTTCAACAAAAAACAGTTTTTATCGAAATTTTATTATTCTGATATTACTTGAACAGTCATCAAACAGCATAGAAAAATAGAGCAAAAGACGCTCTATCTGTTAATAAAAAAAAGAAAATTTCTCCAAGCCTTCTATACGAAAATCAGGTATCTGGCCCACTACTTGTCGTATGACATAAGTATTATGCTTATTGACTGAAGCAGAGAGGTTAACAAATCTCTTTGTCTTTTTTGGATGTCGCCAAGTTGAAGGACAAATGTTTTTCGTTCTCTTGCGCTCATCGATCGAAAGAAGCAAATAAATGACTAATTAGTGATTTTCTTATTAATACGACATTGGAGTTGAACTCAACGAGTTCTATCTGAAAACATCATTTATTTTGTTTGAAAGCGCTTATGGATGAACTACGCCGAGTTGTATGTGAACTCATTGTTTCTTTCGATGTTTTTCGATGGTATTTGGCATTTTTATCTGTGTTAGGGTAGTTGTTTTGGACAAGTGGTGCATGGAATTATTCTCGAAATGTGGCCCAGCATATCCTATGTAAATCAAGCGCGGTATCTTCTGATAGGAAGCTTAGAATTATTTATTTTTCAGCTGTAACGTTTCCAGAATCAACAAAAAAATTCGTTACTTTTGTCATGCTCTTTTCTTAAACAATAACATAAAACGAAGAATAAAATCTCTTGTTCGTAGGTATAAGTTGCAGCGATACCGTTCTTGATGAGGTTGATAAGACACATGGCGTGACAATTTTACAGCAATTCACCTCTTTATTAGCTTCGAAAACAATCAAGTCGATAAATTCACATATCTTTACCGTAGTTTCACATAAAGTATAAATGATGATTAAATATTAAAAAAGTAAGAATCTTAAAAAGTGAAAAACATGATATTTATTGCAGTAAAATAGAAAGAGAAAAAACTGAACTATGTAATTAAGAATTAGGAGACTAGCTACTAATGAAACCTTCACCGTGGATTAGTAATCTTAAGAACATTTGTTCTTCTGGATTAAAATTTCTTCTCGTAAATATTTAACATTACATGAAAGCAGTCTAAGTTCAATTAGAGTTTGTGTTCGATAAAATTTTTAAATATTGAAAAGTCTTTTCAAAAGTAAAGATGACATAAACGGCCTTCAAGATTAGATTGCATTCATATAACATTAAAATTTTATAAAGATAAGAAGTTCGGTAAGAGTATATAAAGAAATAGAACGAGAGCAGGTAATGTTTAAAGTCACTTGAAAAAAGTCTTTTACAGTTTTTGACGATATGGCGTTGACTAAAAATGAGTCCACGTTCGTTGCAAACTCAATGACCAATTTTTAACATAACATCCCATCATTGATCTCATATCGTTTGAATAATCGCAGCAAAATTTGTATTCAAACTTAATACTTACTTTGAAGTTAGCCATTGGAAGTATTGAATGGTTAACAATCACCCAGGAACTGAATGTTCTTAACAAGCATCCTGTTCAATCAATAGTTAACACTTAGAATCTAAACCAAACTTTGTAATATGATTACCAATTAGATGATAAGTGAACACCAACAACAATCTATCCTCTCATGTATATGATCAACGGTGAGGCAGTACTTCTGTCGTTACTATGAAAAAACACATCTTCGCAAAAATGAATAAACCTAATAACTCTATTTAATTATATTAATCAGTTGCAAACAGTGGTTGTGTGTTACTCAAATCGAGCATCTCATATACTAGCCGAACATTGTTAAGAAAATATCTATTCAAAAAAGTTCCCTGGAAGAAAGCTTAGTACATCATTTATCCGTCGAATAATCAATACGTCACAAGTGATTAGTTTCAACCAGCGCTATCTCTTCAACTATGTAATTAATCGTGAATACAATGTGAAAGTTCCTCAGGTAGTACTATATCACAAAGTACATGAATCATTATAACTAAAGCTTCGTTCAAATATACCAAATATTTCAATGAGACGTACATCTCTGGATCATTCCATCGAATATCATTGTACTAACGAATCATTTCAATTGATAGCTTTCTGTTCATATACATGGTTCACATTACATCAAAAATATAATGATACGTCCCATGATAAAGGTCTACCAAAGCAATGCATTGCAATAACAATAGACCTATTCGTTTTCGCGCATGTCTAAGCTAAAAATGACCTACAAGCATCCTGGTGAAGGATTATCCTACAAGTGAATCATTCTGAGGAAGGTCGGCTTCGATTATTTTACTCTCTATCAATCGATGACGTTAGAGCACAAGATTAACCAGCGTATAGTATATGAATTATGCTAAAGAAGATCGTGTTCAATTATTCTACTCTTTAGTAATCGCTGATCGTAGAGCACAAGATTGAACAACGCATAGCATATGAATTCTTCTAACAAATGTTGTGTTCAATTATTTTATTCTGCAACAATTAATGACAGCAGAACATAGTATTCAACAGCGTATGTCACATGAATTATCATAATTAAGCTTGAGTTCATTTATTTTATTCAGATGTGTTCGCTAACACCAGAACGTATTATTGAATAGCGCATGACAGAGGAATTATTGTAACGAAGGTCGTATTCATTTATTTTATTTCGACATGATCACTAACATCACATGATGCAATCAAACAGCGCACGGCATATGAACTATCTAAAACAAGCTCGAGTTCATTTATGTTATTAACAAGTAGTCAGCAGTAGCGAAGCTCATGATCGAAGATTGCGTGAATGATGAATTATTTGTAATAAAATTCTGTTCAGATAAATCTTATAATGAAAACAATAGTTAGCTTGATTTGCATGAAATATAATGTTTGAGATAATGAATTAGCGAGACAGTGATCAGATTCAAATAGTCCATTGATTGTTCATGCGCTGTCCATGAGAGGACTATTCCAAAATGATATTATCGGAATATTATTACTGTTAATATGGTAGCAAATCTTTGTCGACCCGTAAATAATCATGAACATTTCTATGTACTTCCATTTTTCATTCGCCGAATGAATCTTCCATATTTAATCCAGCATTGACCACTTCATCATCATTGTTTGTTGTGCCGATCTCGATTTCAGAGTCATATTCGGGATAAATTATTATTGTCGAACTGAGATGCATAAGAAAAGAGGACAAAATGGTCTAGTATTCAATAAATAAAGAATCGCTTAGTTCAATAGAGAAATTTCATTCAGTTCTAGATTTCCTTCCGAAACCTTTTTATGCCGATTCATCGATTGACAATTTGATATATTTCTGTTGAACAAGAAAGGAAAACCAAGCAGAAAATATGTATTTTGGTTCAGGAAGAAAAAATTTAAGGAAACGCATATAACAGGATGAAGGGAATGGAGATTTGTTCAGTAGTAAAGGATGTCTTATTCTATTGAAATTCCTATTGCATAGGTCAGCGGTGACATGAACGTGGTAGCGATTACATCAGCATCATTGTCTACAGTATGAATGAAGAACAGTATGAGACAATGGAATGATCATTTCTATCAAAATCATCAAAGTAAAAGGAATATTTTATTCATAAAAGTCTTTTGAAATAGAAATAAACTCTGCGATACGTTATTTATCGCAATAATGGTCGTTTGCATTCTTTGTTTATTCAACAAGGCGCTTTCGAACTTCCGCCAAAAATGAAATGATTCTTTGTTAGCATTTCGTAGAATTAAGAGTCTAGAGCCTGTAGAAAGATAATAAATTCGTTTTTTGCTGTCCATCTGAAAGACGGTTTTTTAACTATTGTAATAGTGCTGATGTATGATTGTTTTATTTTTTTTTGTTTTTCGGAACTCTTTAATATCTTATCTTTAAATGTTTGGTATCTTTACATAGTTGACTTGAAATCGGTGTTTTGATAATTTCTTATTCGATATTTGTGCAATTTTTCAATTGATGTGTATGTTTTTGTAAGAACACTTTCGATTCTGAATTCGCTCGAAATTCGCACAGCAAAAGGATCTACAATAGTTCAGTCTAGAGCCAAGTGAATTGATGCTCGATGGGCGTTACTTGCGAATACAATCGGCTCGGATATAGGCTCTTTAAAAAATTTTTCACCAACATTCCTACGTAATTAAATTGGAAAGTACAATGCAATTAGTTTATTGATAATCAAGAATCCTCACAACGTCTATCACTGTCTATTGAATCCGAAAATCAGAATTATAAAAAAACCTCTAGAACACTACAGATATGTTGATACGGCTTTTGGAGCTTTTTGAGGCCATAGAACTTATATTTTGAAATAGTTATATGACATTTGCTTATTTTAATACTTATTTTGTGACTGAAAAATACAAAATGTGATCTCAGCCTGTTGTTTGTTACGTGCTTCTGACACAGATGAGAATGGGGTGGCATTCTTTTTTCGCTATATCCTCTAACACTCATCTGTAAGAGTATTTCAAAAAATTGAATTCGACTCAGAATTTACTTTATTCCTCTCAATATCTCTTTGATCAATGCTTCATATTGTTAATAGCTGTGATGTCATTTTTGAACACTTTCAAAAGACATTCTCAATGTTTAGAAAACGTGATTCTCTATCAAAGAAAGACAGCGATTTGTAAAGAAATCGATTGCAATTAAAATTTAGGTCGATCATACGTCACTTCATACAATTATTTTATTCCTTTTTGAAAGTCTCCACTTTTGTACACTTCGAAGACAAAGTTTTCAAATTCTGCAAGCAAACAAAATGGTGGGCTCTACACAATGTTCACCAATGAAGAAGGCCGAATTCCAGCATCTCGATGTCTCCGATATCTGCATCGTATCCTCATCTTTAGACCCTATTCCAGTAGCTTCACCATATACTCGTATCCTAGCCGTGACCCCACTGTATCCTCTGTATCATCTATATTCATGTTATCTTTTCTTCTTTCAGTATGTGCTATGTTTTGAAAAACTTAAACATATTCAAATAATGAAAAGAAATTGAATTGAATAAAGAAAAATATTCCATCAACGTCAGAAACCAAGACATGTCACTGAATTGTTCAATGTTGAGATAATCGGGACAAGCAGATTAGATCCGTTTGTCTAATTTTATGAAGCACACTTAGAAATGAGTTTTAGAGTTTATAGGGAGAAAGTTACACCACTCACCTTTCCACTAGCCCCATCGATGTGTGATGAATAGATATACATGGTGCTCGGGATTTTGGCATCAAAAGTGTCTGTGATACTCAAGAGGATTTTTGTAATTCTGGTTTTCTGGTTTGATAGAGTGAGTAATAGATATGATGAAGTTTCTTTATTTTCAGTAAATTGGCTGCATTGTGTTTATTTTTTCAATACCATAGGAATCGTACTGAAAGATTTTCTTGAAAACAACGAGAAACTAATAACTAAATGTAACTAATCCACTACCACGACTTTTCTCACTCGCATGGCCATATCAGAAATTTGATCGACAAACTTGTTGGACTCGTTTCAATCGGTGAGCTGACAAACTAGTCTTGTCATCAGTAAGAAGAAGTCAGCAAGTGGTCTACTTGTGTATGCTTTTCTCGTTATCATGAATCATGTTGCAAGAATATAAACTGACCAGTGAAGAAGAAGACATATTCCAGTTGAGTATAAACAAAAGCACTGATGTGTGCTTTTGTTTCAAAGCTATTCGGATGCCAAGCTTTGCCAGGAGATTGTACATATTGCGATATACGAGAAAAATATTATTTTCATGAGTCAAGGCTCCATCAGTTACTTGAGAATCCCCACTTATCTAGGTAGCAAGTTTCTGAGGTCGTTTGCGATATTACAGAAATTGTAAAGAGCATTTTGAATAATCATTCTCACCTTGTCTTTCAATCTTATGTTACACTGACAATTGATCAGCTCGCTTAGGGAACTGCTGACCGCTGAAATTAATAACCGACAAAAAAGTTCATGATATTGCTCTCGTTAGTCGAAAAATATTTTCATTTGTTTTATGAATTAACATTCGATATCTATAAGATCGATTCAAGCAAATCATTCTGACTCATAAGTAGAACAACAGACCGGAAACTGAAAGTGTTCAGGCCAATTAAGTAATACACAGTTTATGTGTGTGAGGAAGAAACGAGCTTCGTGTTTCTGCCCACCAAAGCCAAGAAATGAAGCCTGCCATCCAGCTGTAGTTGATTCGACGAACAATTTTTGTGCCATTCTTCGCATAGGCTAGCACAATACTGCTCAAGAGACACAAGTATACACTTGTACCACAGGAATATTGTATACTTTCAAAATGTGAACGTACAACATCATGTAAGATCTTCAAGCATGAATCGAAATTCTACCAATCGTTTGGGTGAATGTACGTTTCAAAGAGCTCAGGTATCTGTTTAAACTGCTTATTAGTCAAATCAATCAATATTCCGATTAAAACTCGCGCTTCGCCAACTAACGTCAAGGCTGTTTATAACAAAATATGATTCAAAGTTTGGTTCATAAAGCCTCAGCATCCTGTACACAAACGAAAAGCTGATGTGTGTGAAGGAAAAACTAAGATAGCTATCTCTTTTGCAAATAGACTTCGAGCAATTTATAACGCTCTCTTACAGGAATATTTGGCAGCTTGAGAATAAATCGTTTTACACGGTACATCGCCCACAAATACTTCGGTTTATAGTCCGTTGAAAAACAAGGATTGGAACATTCAAAAACAGATACACTGGTAGAAGATCATCAACCACTGACGAAGAAGATCAGCAGTACCAGACCTATTGTTTATTCCGTGGGTCACCAATAGAAGAGAAGATGAATTAGAGCCTACTATTATTAACAGCTGTAATATCAAATTGTTTTAAATGATCGATTCATCTTCAGGTTCGAACTATTCCTTCTGTTGCTTAAGCGTCTACGCCTGAAAGTATCGAGGAATAGGAGTTCCGTCTTTCAGTGGATGGTGAAGCATCAGTGATCATGTTGATAGATACGTTGAGTATGACTCCAGTACCTGCTCTTTATTAAGGTTCATAGAACTTTATGAGTGATCCAATTAAAGAATATAAGTCATTAGTTGAATCAGCTGGGAATGGTAGTAGTTCATGATATTTATTCATTGCATCCCAAACATAGACTAATCGATGGAAGTTAACAGGAAGACCTAGTTTGACTTTGATCATATTACATCCAACAACTGTCGACAATTTACTGGAAAAAACGTCACTCTCGACATCGAACAAAGCTTTCACCGAGTTAATTGATAGTTTATTCATCAGCCTTTCACTTATCGCTTCACATGTCGAAGCATCGTCTTTTCCTCGTAGTTCTGAACGAAACAAGAAACGAAAAAGTGGTTCAATTTTATTGCAGAAATAGTATTCCCTGGTCAACTAATAAACTGATCAGAATTATTAGTATTCGATGAGTGACGTATAAGTATTGACATTGTAAAGATTAATGAATCTAGATTGTGCAAATTTATCATTGTATGCAATGTACGAGTGAAACAAGAAACGAAAATCTTCTTATGGTACAACAAATGAAATCGTTAATTATTTTCTTCATTACCTTTTTGAATTCGCAGTAACTACTTCTTTGAGTTCGGCATAGCGAATGGATGCATTTTAATGATCATTACTAAAATTTAATGAACAAATAGAACCCGAAATCTGGGAAGATAGTATTAGTTATCATCTCACATAACCAGTGCTGGTCGGATGTATCAAGTTGAAAATCGAACAATTCAAGTTGTGACCATTATGATTGATCAGAATGTCAGACATGGAGTAGTGCAACATCTCGCAAAACTAAAGAAGAATATCAACAGTTTTGAGTATTTTGTGACAGACAATGGTTTACTATCTCAATTTTATCATTTCTACTATTCAAAATTCGAAGAGACAAGAACTAAAAGCGGCCACTATGTAGAATCTCTGGTAAAAACTAAGACACTTAGTCATTATACAAAAGTGACATAAATACTGCTCTAACAATTCATAAACGACCAATGTTTGTCGTTGATTATGAAAAATATCTATTTCTTTTGCTTCGAGGCACTTCAAGATGAGTAAACCATACAATTCTTGTATGTATGATGGGTGAAGTTGTCACTTCTGTTTTCGACACCTACCAATAATTCCTTGACCAAGACCGATGCACTTTTATTGATGGCACTTAAATCAGTAGCACATTTACTTTTTATCATCTTACATTGTGATGATGTGTTGTGTCTATAACGATGTCGTGTCGCTCTTTGTCAAGCTGCATACGATAAGTGCATGCATAAGAGATGCAAAGCTTTTAGAGCGAATGATGCAGTACAATCGTGAGTTTGAAATCAGTATGTTCGATGAGGGTCCCATATAGCATGCTGAGTAATGTCTCATTTCATTTATACTACTCATTCACATGGTGAATAATGAAGTCACGGTGCTTGTGTTGATATGTGAAACTCGAATAGAAATTAAATGTTTCTAAATTTTTATTCTGAGATTTACTTTCGTGAATTTAACGTCAGACTCACTGTGGAACTTGTATGAGACTTCCCTGAGACAAGCAAATCCTTGCCTTATATACTCTTCCTGATGCTTAGCTCTGATATATATATAACTCTTGAATGGTTCAAATTCGTACAACTCTACTGAAAATCTATTTCTTTCAAAAATGGCAACTAACCAACAATTTGCACTGTGAAAAGTGGAACCAATAAAATATCTTCATTATAAAAAAACTTTTCGAAATCATACTTAAGTTTGAAGAATTGATTTTTGGCACTTTA
>CAJNSZ010001192.1:0-16402 GCA_905329745.1 Rotaria sp. Silwood2 | reverse complement strand
CACAAAGATACAAAAATTATAGGATAGGAGCAACGAAGAATTCCATCTATTAAGCTTAAAATACTTTTATTGAAGACATTCTCTGTGCAAACTATCAAATGGGAATTTGATAGGTGATTTTCCAAATGAAACGAACAAATGTCATGATGTTCTGTTAAACAATGCCGTAAAAATGAAATATCCCAACAGAAGCCAACTAGATGCAAGAATTCATTTTCAAGCAATAGACATCTGAAACGATTCTCTCGTAACTTGAAAAATTATGTTTGCTCATTTTTTCAATGAAATCGATAGATACTTAAGAAGGACTTATATAGCACAACACTAGAATCTGTTAAAGTACTCACATTAGAAAGGGCTCATAGTATTCGATATGCTTATCAAAAAAAGTTAAAGAAGAATTATTACGTATTTATTTATTTACTTATGTTATGATTTGTAATTCTATGTTAATGCCAAACTTAAGGTATTATGTTTCAGTGATCAATAAAACAAGTGTGAGAAATTATTGATAAGGTGCTTATTAATGAATAATTTACAGTACATATTTAAATATTCTTCTTTTGATAAACATATAATGATGAATTAATGTTTTTCTTTAGATTTCAATTGAAGATTCTAATCACATTGTTCGTCTAAATCAAACATGATGATCACAAATACATATTATTTCAGTTGAATTAATGGAAAAAAATCTTTTGACTATACGAACAAAATGTTAAGTTGACTCAAGTTTATTCTCGATCAAGCCAACAGCTTTTAAAACAGACCAAATTTCACGAATGATGTTTAATGATAACTATTTAATCGTGATGTTGAAATTTTGTTTCTTAAATAAATGTTCTTATTCATTTGTAGTTTTTTCATTCTATCATGTGCATTTTCTCTTTCTCTCACTCTATACTCTGTTCGGTGATTTCCTTAATGCGCTCAAATATTACCATATCAAAACTATTGCTCACCAATCTATACATAGTGACGGATTTATTACAATAAATGAGATAGAGAATATATGTATATCGGATACAATTAACGTTGGCTCTTAAACGAAAGAAGGAAAACTTTTCCAACTAGAATAACTTCACATGTAGAAGATAGATTAATGAGAAATAAATATATTAATGTAATCGATATTCATCTGAACTTATTTGTATAAGTTTTTCTTTCCAATGCCTACTTGTGCAAAAAACACATAGTTTTCTGTAGAAATAAAGTCTTTTAAAAATTAGTACTATAGAAGAGACAGAAAAAATATTTTCATCTTTTCGTTTTATGAATTTTGGAAATGAAATTCATCAGAGCGATAAATGTATCTTTTACTTGACTGAACTAGATTTCGTTTATATATGCAAAGGTGACTTATCAACAATGTGAACATTCAGATAAAAGTATGTGATAACAATTTTTTGAAAATGGTGAAATATCGATATTCATGGGTTTGAGAATAGATATTCATAGATTATTCGGTTCAATGATCACAACTTGAATTAATTACAAAGATGATTTGTAACATAACACATATAGATGAAATTGTTTTCGATTTGTTTTTTTTTTTCTAATTGAATTCATTATATCATTCCAATAATCGATTATATTATAGAAAAGACTAAATTTATAATTTGTCGCACAATTTTAAAACATCATATTGAACTCCACATTAGCATTTATTTATGTTAAATGAACAAAGTAACTTCTATTATCGATGTAATGAAGGATGATCATCGATCATAAAATCATGATTTATCGCGTTTCAGCTTACAATTATCGTTTCCATGTATTGAGATTAATCGTCGATCTTTTAGTCATGTCAAGGAGACGACAGATATCATGCAAGTATCGTGCATAGTTTCTCTTCAATTTTACAGAAATCAGATTCACGAGGAGAAAACCCACCAACTGATAGATCGCTATTGAGTCGAGACTATGTGCATTATGTAGATTCTGATGAGCTATAAATACCTTCAAAATAGTTCATGTCCTTATCTTCTTTTTTGTCGAGATACTCCATTTTAACAATATTTTCTAAGTCAATATCGTGGACTCTCTCATCAAAGTGAGGAAAGCTCATTTTCAAGTTTCTATTTGAAACTTTGCACAAAGACAGGTCTTCAGAAGAATAGTTTATTGTGAAGGTTGCATATCTCTTTATTGCTCCTATCCGAAAATACAGATATATTTAAAAATTTGTCGTTTACACTGCTTATATACAGTGTCAGATTGGATGTTCACATTTGAGAATAGAAGATAATGAAAAGACCTTTCATTGTGCAAAGTTGCAAGACGAAATTCGAAAATGAGTTTTTCTTGTGTTTCTGAGAAAGATCACGGCATTGAGTTTAAAAGCTCCATTGAAAATAAAGCGCATTGGCACCAGTAAGCTAATAATTCGAACGCTTTTCAGAGTATTCCTAACTCATTAAGAGCTATATTATGCGCATAGTTTCGAACAAAAAAAGCAATTTATCAGTCGGTGGAATTTTCTCCGCAGTTGTTACACAAAAAGAGAGTAGAAGAACGAAACACCCTCTCAGCATGAAATGTTCAACAGTTATAGAGTACGCGCTGTGCGATTTTGGCCGTGATACTAAAGAAGAAAGAGTGTGTGATAAGTATGCGCAAAGTTATAAAGCATGCTCTGATGTTCTGACGCTCAATTCATTTATTTTTATGTTTTCGGAATGCGACTCATACTTGTACAAAGTGAGTGTTTAAAATAGAAGACCAATAGCATCGTGGATCGTACATGATTGCTTAGTCATCCCTGGACATCTCTCTGTTTCGTCTTCGAAATATTTCTTTTGATAGATTTCTTGTTTACGGACACTTTATCCGGACGAGAATGTGCTATATCGATAGAGAACAGATGATCTCTTCCAATAATCGATCTAACGTTTGGTGTAAGTTTTTACTTGAATACTTTCAACAAACGACTGGGAAACACTAAGAACGAAACTTTTCTGAGCACATAAAACAAAAAGAGAAAAAAAGTCTTATCTCAATAAACTTGTCGTTCTCATTCGGACAAAAATATGAATGAATCTTCTTTTTGAAACGATATTGGCGTCGTCAAATAAACAACGTTTCATTTTTTTTCGGACAAAATACCTATTCTATATTCTGAAATTTCAGCTATCAAAGATGTGACACTCGTTGACTACTGTATTTTACAGATCAATCTCAAGTAATATAATAAATTAAATGATTGTGTGAGCAAGACATTTGAAGTTCTTGACTTAGCTAACCATCCAAGGTCCTTTCGAACCATGTTCGCGTCGAAATGAGACAACATTTATGCTTAGCAGCCACAAGAGACATATGAGTTCAATTTGCATTCGTTCTATTCAATGACAGAGTGTGACTATGGATGTTAGTGCGGCAGAGAGGAGGATCTCCCTTCCGTTAAATGTTTCTATGCGTCAACATGTTGCTAAGAAAATTTTGAAGTACAAAACGGACGTAAAAACTTGCAATTTCTTTTAGTTCTATCCAGAGTTAGGTGCGATCCATATTCTCTGGTACTTCACAGGATAATCCAACTAGATAATATTTCGGATTTACGATGTAATCATATAGATCTTACGTTTAAGATACTGGAATCGGAAACTTTTCCCATTAGATGCACAAAAAGATTGATCACTTCTATGGCAAGTTTTCTCAAAAATAGAAATTCTTTTCTGCATATATGAGAACTTCGAGTGTCAATGAGAAATATTTTCGGACTAATACCGGTGCAACATTCGTTTTCTCAATTGAGTCTAAATCAAATAATGATTTGGTTCATGTAATAATTGGCTATCACCATGGAATTATTAATAATGATTATGATTTTCTATTCATAGAATTACATACTTGTATAAAAGAACAAAACAACTGTGATTGATTTTTATTACTGGTTACTGTTAATAATCAGTCTTGCGTATTTTGTCAAGAAAAAAGATTACAGTAACATATAAGTCAAAAATTCTTTCTTACTCTTTCAATTTCGACAAGAAATGGTATCCCAATTAATGATTAAACTCAATCAACTTCGAGTGAATCTCGCTTTCTATGAACTTCCATTCTTATTTGCTTTTGGTAATTTGACTAATATTGCAAATATCATCGTTTTTCGTCGTTATGCTCTCAAAACAAATATCTGTTCATGGTACTTTGTCTGCTTGTCTTTGAATAATCTTCTTGTATTATATGTAATCAGTCTTTCACAAATCTCAGGCGCAGCTGCTGGTGACGATATAGTGAAAGCGAATCGTTTCTTTTGCAAACTACGTGGATATTTTTTCGAACTGAGTGTAATTCTATCTCGTCATTTTGCATGTTTAATTACAATTGATCGTTGGATGGTCACATCATCTAGTGCATGGCTTCGTCAACAGAGTTCACCGAGGAGAGCACGAATAATAATCATTGGCAGCTTACTCTTCTGGTCAATGTTCAACATTCACAGTTTGATCGGTTATGACACTACTCCATTTGGATGTATATCAGCTACAGATTCGGCCTATGGACTTTTCTATTCCATCTACAGTATCATTACATCAATTTTGCCGCTAGTAAATAGTGTACACATCTTATAAAAGCAGTTTAAATATTTGTTTATTTCTAGGCTCTCATGATTGTTTTCAGTGTTCTTACTTTACTCAATGTTAGGAAATCAGCCGCTCAGCAAGTTCATCCGCAACCATTTCAAACAAAGCCAATCCGATTAGATGATATGCAACGTACGACATACATAATCTATGAAGCATCTAATCGTCATCAAGAACGACAACGACAGTTAATTCGACTAGCTCTTCTACAAGTCGTTTTTTTTATCATACTCAACCTAACTTGGTCGACTTTTCCATTCTATGCATTGCGTATCTTTCAGCAAACAACTATCACTGTTGATCAGATTTTGCTCTTAGGATTTTGGAGTGGAATTGGATTGAATCTTCTTTCAACATATGCTGCGGTCCGTATTTTCACTCACAAATGTTTCTCATTTTTATTTCATTAATTTTTAGATCACATTTATTATTTACACATTTGCTTCAAAAACATTTCGCCGAGAGCTCATCTCAACAATCAAACAAATTCGGAACATTGCTCATCGTCATCTTTAAACCTTTTTTGCGGAGTAGTTCGTTAACCAGTTTTGGAATAACAAATAATTAGATGTTTATGTTAATGTCGAAATTACTTAGTACACTCTAAGAAAAGGTTCCGTACAGAAATCTTAAGTTTCGAAATTGCTTATGACACTTTTCAGGCTTTGTAGACTGTTTGTGTATTAATATGTTCTCTCCTCTTTTTTATGCTTTTCGTTTCGTCTGTAGTTCTATTGTCATTCATATTATTTTCGTTTTACTGTTCGCTGTGTTTCATGGATTTTTTTCTTTCGTTCTCCATGTCTTTTTGCTGTCTTTCTTCTATGGTTCATAGACTTTTCTCTAGTTAATATTTCGTAGATGACGTTCCCTTTTCGTTTATCATCACCTACGGAATATTCCTTCCTATGAACTTTTCTCTTGTTCCCTATACATATATAGTAGTCCATCTGTTGTAATAAAAAGAGAAACAAGTCAATGGCATGGCGTTATTCGTCAAAATGTACAAAAAAGATGTTTAGAACGAGTAAAAATTTTATTTCTTGGTTGATCGACAATGTGTTCGAATAATTGTTTCTCCGTATAATGACGATAAATATTTGGCTAACCTTTAAAAAAGATTGAGTCTAGAGCGCGGTCAAAGGAGGGTAGTATTCTTTGCTTCCAATTCTTCAATTTTGAATAATTTATATACCATGAATAAAGTTCTATACAATGAAAGTGAAAATCAGATATATATATATACATTCCTAATGGTTGGGTGTGGTATGGATGTGAGAGTGAGGAATAAACATACATCGGCAATTGCACTGACTCACGCGCACACACTGTACAAATAGGTTTTGACAATTTAATCAAAGCATATGAAAAAGTTTCTCGAGTGATACAAAAAATAACAAAGTGAAAAACAAACAGATGAATTACTTTTCTATTCATCTCATTGTTTTGTAGTAATACCACGATCTTATATAAAAAATATTGGTACAACTGGACAATTGCATTAATGAAATATTTAACATTATATTATGAGTAAATTATATTCTTTTTTATTTTTATTGATAGTGATGAAACAGTAGAGGTAGGAGTAAGGAACTGAATAGAAAGAATTCAAATAATCTGAGTACATTTGATTAAAAATTTTGTCGATATTTAAAACAAAAGTCACTTCCAAATGAAATAAATTCATATCATGAAATTTGAAACTTCATTAAGCGATGACAGTACTAAATAGGATGAAGATCATAGAAGAAATAACTTCAATAACAAGCAAACAAGAAAATGTAAGAAGAAATGATAAAAAATATATATTAGTTATTTTCTTTCAGAGTGACGAAAATGATTCAAATGATGATTTTTCGAGCGAAAATAATGATGATTCAATTGATAATATTATCATGTATTTTTATTTTGAAAGTCGAAAAATTGACAGTTTCAGTAGAGCTATTACTATCTGATCAACAAAAGAACGTAAATCTATGCAAATATCTGAAGAAAAAAAACACTAGAAGAGCGAACATGTCAAGAAGTAAAATTCTCTCCATTCATTCTATAAAGATTTATTTATTATGTTTCGATAAATTTGGATTCAAAAATTTGAAAGATTTGATAATGATGACAAAATTATAGATGAAGTAATTTTGAAAATATCAAATGTAATTCTTTATTTGCGTAGTAAACATGCTACAAATTATCATGATCAACTAATTAGAATATTAGAATAGTCATCAATGATATGTTAACAAATGAAATTTAAGTGTCGAAATCGATATCAAAATTTTAATAATACAAATTACGATTAGTTTCGATTATCACCGGAAAAAAACACGAATTTTCAAAATTTGGAACATGGACATGGAAGAAAAGAAGAAAAAACATATTCTTCTTTTCCTCGCATTTCTTTACCTTTTTTATTAGTATTCTCGGTTATATCGAAGAACTGTCATATCATCTGACCACTTGTTCTACTCGGCAATAGTCATTTGTTGTCGGAAGCAGAAAAATCCAGCCATTGGACGCGAATATCGTATTTCTGTTTCATTTTCCAGACTCTTTCAGTCGGAACTGACTATACATTATTCACTCGAATTTTTGTATGCATCTTCAAGTTCATCATATAGGAAAAATTGATATTGTATCATATTCATGATGATATTATAATGATTAGTCTTAAAATGAATGACGAATTTAGAAGATTCTATGAAGTAATGACCATCAGAGCCAAAAGAATCCTAACGAAGGACTAAAAGATAATAAAATGATTTAATCAAACATTGATGTTCTATTTATCTATGTCTTATTGAACAATAGTTCAATTAGGTTTATATGCATTTTATTTTGATGCAATACATGAAGTATATGAAACATTAATTAATATACAATCAGGAAGTCGTATGAAAGAATTAATGAGACAAGATATTCATATGATAAATAGTTATGAAGTGAAAGAATAATAATATTTATTATCATTTCATATCCATATTAATTTATAATCAATTAAATGTATTTATTAAATATCAGCAATACTTCTTGAAATATTATCTATACATAAACATTTGATTAATAATCAATTTTTGTATTGTGATGCGTCATGCTGAAAAGCAACCAATTTTTGAATTTATAAAAAAAATACGTGAATATATTGTTGCAACTAGTCATCATTGAAAGTAGACGATCGGAAATCATCTGTGTTTTTTTTAACTAATGATAAAATGAATAAACAAGGAAGTTCATCTTTAGAGGAAGATAATAAGTAGAGTAAAGATATTCAACTTTTCAATTATGCAATAATTGAACTAAACCTTTTCAGCTATTCAATAGTTAAGCAACATGGAGACACATATATTTCTCTTGATGTAGATGCTGCGAAACAATACTTGAATAACTTCACTTCAATTATTGAATATCTGGAATGGTTTTCAATAGTTGAATTTTAATTTCATGTTTAATTTTGAAAATCTTCTTACTGCATTCATTTTATCGATTATCTATGACGTAGGAACTTAAAGCTCCAACGGTTTCAATAATTCAGAATTTATGAAGTTTGATCAATTCTGAAAAGGGGCAGTGACTAATAAAAACTATGCATGCAACTGATATGTATTGTTGCTGAGATGAATTTACAATAGCTATTGGTTTCAATCTTGAAGGATGATTAGTCGAATGAAAGTATAAATTACTCAAAAACTCATCTTCAAAGGCCATTAATAGCTAAAACTTATTCGACACTTATTATTATTAGGAAATGATTTCCTTTTAACTTAAGAGAGAACGTTCTCAATTGGTGATTTACTGTCGAGTTCATGCCATTTGCGTCATATAAGATCTAATAAGTTTTGAATACTTTGAAGAGTTCGTATCGCTAATTTCTGTCTGTCGACACATATAAGTTTTATTGCAACTTTTAGCAGACCATCGTGATTTTGCTCAAGTTCAATTTCTACTTGAAACTTTGCATAGAAAAAGGCTTCAATAAGACTAATGTATAATGAAAGTTTTTTTGAAATACGTTTTCTGCTTCTTTTTATGAGTGATTTACGATGGTTGATTGAGATCAAAATTTTTTTTTAAAGACGATAATTAAGATTATATAAATTTTGTTTCGATTGGCTCATAATGTAAGTACTTAGAGTATAATATCAAGCAGTTAAAAGACCATTTTTATATTGAAGTAAGATTAAAATTCCGAGTATTTGTTTAATTCTGTCTCTTTTTCTAATTTTCAGAAAAATATTCGAATGAAGCTGTCCGATACTTATCAAGCATTTGATAAATAGGATAAATTATCATCAAGTGAAACTCTTCAAAAACCAAATATTAGTATGTATGAAAAGATGACCCAGAAAATACAAGGTAGCGCGACGTTAGCGTCGCCAACCCTCTACTGAAAGGATTTAGTCATGTAGAGCTAAGCACGCCAAACTATCTAACTGGGACACCTCAAGTTTTTATAGCTTCGAAATGATTGTCATGGTAAAAACGATTGATAACCAAGCATAAATGGAAAATTTGCTTGGAAGTATCACTAAGAAAACTGTATTTAAGTACTACTTACTAATACTAAATGGCGATAGTGAAGTTAAGTGCACGAGATCTACTGTAGCTCAAGCTATGTTCCGAAAAGTTTCGATCAGCTCGATAATAGAAGGAAGAAAAAGACCCCTCCAGCAGAGCTATGATCGAAACACTTCATTTTAGTAAAGCTACAACTCAAATTAGTCTGTAGACTAGATATTTAACATGAATCTACACGAGTAGATCAGAGATCGAATCAAACTGACTTTTTCTAACTCGATTTCGGTTAGATTTGTCCTCATTTTTGCTCAAATCCATTTGGGTTCATTTTATTTCGATTCGTTTTCGGTTTCTGACGCATATATGCATTCCAGGGTGCAAGTTCAAAGATTGACAAATATAACAATTACTTCGTTTGAATTAAACCCACGCTCAATCAGGAAAAACAACACTTATTTAGATATTTGCGAGAAAGATAAGTTTCAAATATTTCACACGTGTTGAACAATTATTTCACAACCTTCCTTCGGAATAACTTGAAAGCTTCTATCATTTTCAAGCGTTGTTTAAACTTTTCTGATCGATACAACGTATAACTATTCTATAAGCCTTCAAAGGCTGTAGTCTTAATCACAGCAAACTTTTAACTGAGCGGCTAGTCGTTCATCGGCTCCCCTTTGGGGCGCCACTCACGGCTTGCCGCCTCCTCTACTAGTTTGTTACATATATGTGATCAATGTGTCGTATTTAAACACTATATGATTGATTCAAACTTCGCTTCATTAGGTAATTATTAGATGAAAATCAAGAGAATTTTCAAGGAACCTGATAACAACAGTTATGGAACTATTTTAATTGGGGTTCATCTACATATGCGATAAATTCCTTACAATTTTGAGAAGAATAAGACAAAATTCCCGAGTACTTATACAATTGGTGAACGTTCGTACATGCGCTGATATAGAATTCTAGCTGTTAAGCTTGAATACATTCTTCATGCTCAAATAAAATGGTTGACATAACAAGTATAAACTGAAGACTTCCATAAAAAACCTTCAACATCTTAGAGTTTATGCACAATCTGCAAATATGGAGTTATGTTGAACTGTTTGATGAAAGGGACCCTAGCGCAGTATTCTCCAAAATCATGCTTGTTTCAATACTAAATCTTTCTTAAGCAATGAAACAACGACATACGTAGGTGAGCGGCTAGTCGTTCGTCGGCGCCCCAGAGGGGTGCCACTCACGACTAGCTGTTGCCAAATTGAGAATCAATTCCACAAGAAGATGCCTATAATCTATTCCTAATAAGATCTCATATAAACATATGATACATTTACCACTATCAATATCATCGAGTTGTACCCAAGAAAACTTCACTACAAAGAATTTCTATTACGCAAATGTGACAATCTAAACAGCTCTTACTGCATTATAAACTTACTTGAACTATGCAAGATCATTAAGCGTTCAATATTCAATCACACGACAGCCGTTGTCTTATTTGCATCAATTTAATTTAATTGTTTAGGATCATAACCATTAATAATGCCCTTCTGCTATCCCTAAATACTTTCGAAATACGTCTCACTCGTCAGTTGTTGGTCGCTTACTTTCACTTTCTCAAAGAGCTTACTTTTTCATTCTGTGCAATAGGCCTCTGCGCAGTCGTCTTTGTTCATTAAAAAATTGACTAAAAATTTTTGAAAAAGTACACCCGAAATCGAATTCCTCGATCCCAATAACCTTTGGTCAAATTTTTAGAAAATTTATATGTTTGTAAAAATTTTATTTTTACCAAAAAAAATCGGAGTAAAAATTTTCAAAAAACTAATCGCGGATTCGGATTCCCCGACCCCGATTATCTTTGGTGGAACGTTTTAGAGCGTTTTCATGAGAGAGGTCAAAAAAACATTTTTTTGTTCTGTGCGAACGAACGAGCACACACGGTTACGAACAAACGCATTTAACTCATTTTTCGTAAGACCCTCCTTTCAGTAGAGGGAAAAATTGATTGTTTTTTCTTGATAAAAGTGAACTTTGAATTGATGTAGAACGTACCTTTATAAGAAAGAAATATGTTACTGCACTCGATGTTGATCTAAACTTATGTATATAAGCTTATTTTTTCGATGCCGAACTATTTGAGAAAAGTATGAAGTTTACTTTAGAAATGAAATTTCTTAAAGAAGTAGTGCGGTTCAAGAGATATAGACAATATGTTCATCTCTTTTTTATCGATTTGGAAAAATGTGCATTAGAGTGATAAATGCATCTGTTGCTTGACTGAACAAGATTTCTTTTACATATGCGAAGAACATTTACTAACAATAAAAACATTCGAATAAAAATGTATAACAACAATTTTTTTTAAAACAATGAAATATCTACATTCGCGGATTTATGAATGTATAGTCATAGATTAATCGATTCAATATTAACAATTTGAATTAATTAGAATGATAATATCTATCACAGGAAATATAGATAAAATTGATTCCATTATATCTTAGGATTATTGTATTATGTTATAGCAAAGTTGAGATTTTTATTTCATTACACAAATTTTAAAAAAAAATCGTATTGAGTTTTTCATTAGTATTCATTTATTTCAAAACATACTTTTGATAATATACATAACTTCAGGTTTGTTTTCAGGCCTAGTAGCTTTTTACTTAGAACACTTCTATTTTAGATTAATATTTAGATGAATCATGCAATCTTAGATTAATATAAAGTTCAAAAGTTGTCTTTTCTCTTCGACACGACGTCTTCTATCGTAATCCTTCTAATCTTGATTCTTAATTATGATTTCTATCCCTTTCTCTTTTTTTGGAGTCAAAGCCTTTTTATTAAGATGTTAACAAGAAAGAAGCGAAAATATAATACAAATTTGCAGAAGGCTGGAGAGAAACGGCGAGATGCTTGACGAATGTCTTATGTCTCGTGAAAAGAGGTGATACGTTGGAAGTTGTTATAATGGTGTATATGTTGCAAAGTTAAAGTCGACGAATCCGATATAACAATTTTTATATGTATTCGGGCGACTCAACAATGATCTATAATAACGATGCTATATATAATATATAACATATAACATGGGTAGGTGATTTGTTCCCTCGACTGAAAGGAGGGTCATACGAAATAAAATGCGTTTGTTTGTTNGTGCTACACTGCTTTCTCCGAAGCAGGACAAAACAGTTTCTCTCGTCTGGGTCAGATTACGAAGCCATCTGACAGGCTGTGATATAAGTTGGTATGTATCTCCTAACATAAATAACATAGAATTTGAATAATAATGTATACACTAACTTTGTACAACAACAACGAAAAAAATCATCAACATCTGATTCAAATATTATCTCAAGTATTAATTTATAAAAATTAAATTTAAGATTCTTCTCCCAAGAAAAAAAAAGCATTTGATTTTTTGTATCTTTCAATTATTTATTTGTTCTAGTTCTAGTTCTAGTCTTATACTCAATGAAAATAAGATAATTTTGAAGCAACATACCCATTCTTGTTATTGATATACATCGACAATAAATAATCTACATTTTTAATATTGTAATGTTTTCATAATTTCATATAATTCTAAACAAATGAATTTTAAAAACATCATAGAATAAATTTCAGCATAAATAAATAGATTCAGATATATTATCATTGAAATAAAAAACATTGTAAAGAAATGAATCTGAATATAATATCATTGATTCAATGAATTTCATTGTAAATTAATAGATTTCGATATAATACAAGGTAACGCGACGTTAGCGTCGCCAACCCTCTACTGAAAGGATTTAGTCATGTATAACGTAACTATCCAAAGCTATCTAGCTGAGAGACTACACATTTTTATACTTTAGAATAGGTTATCATGAAAAAAAGATTGATCACGGAGCATAAATAGAAAACCTGATTGGAAGTATCACCAAGAAAACTGCATATAAGTACTATTTACTAATACTAAATGGCGATTGTGAAGTTAAATGCATGAGATCTGCTGTAGCTCAAGCTATGTTCTGAAAACTTTCGGTCAGCTCGACAACGGTGTGCAGAAAAAAGCTCGTGCAGGAGAGCTATAATCGAAATACTCCGTTTTAGTAAAGCTACAACTCAAATTGGTCTTTAGACTAGATATTTAACATGAATCTACACGAGCAGATCAGAGATCAAATCAAACTGCATTTTTCTAACTTGATTTCCGTTAGATTTGTCCTCATTTTTGCTCAAATCCATTTGAGCTCATTTTGTTTCGGTGCGTTTTCGGTCTCTAATGCATATGTGCATTTCCGGGTGCAGGTTCAAAGATACCGAGATCTAACACTTACTTCTTTTGAATAAAACCCACTCACAATCAGGAAAAACTATACTTATAAAGATATTAGAGGCAAATATAAGTTTCAAATATTTCACACGAGTTGAGTAATCATTTCACAACCTTCCTTCGGAAAAACTTGAAGGTTTCTACCACTTTTGAAAATTGTTTCAACTTTTCTGAACGAGACAACGTGTAACTATTCTATAAGTCTGCAAGGTCTGTAGTCGTCATCGCAACAAATTTTTAACTGAGCGGCTAGTCGTTCGTCGGCGTCCCTCTCGGGCACCACTCACGGCTAGCTGCCTCCTCTACAAGTTTGTTTCATAGATGCGATGAACGTGTCCTATTTAAACACTGCATGATTGATTGAAACTTCGCTTCAATAGATAGTTATTAGGTGAAAACCAAGAGAATTTTCAAGAAATCCGATAACAACAGTTATCGGACTAATTTAATTGGGGTTCATCTGCATATGCGATAAATTCCTTACAATTTTGAGAAGAATAAGACACGATTCACGAGTACTTATACAGTTTGTGAACGTTCCTGCATGCGCTGATAGAGAATTCTAGCTGTTAAGTTTGAATAAATTCTTAATGCTCAAATAAATAGTTGAGATATCAAATATAAACTGAAGACTTCCATAAAAAACCTTCAACGTCTTAAGGTTTATGCATAATCTACGAACATGGAGTTATGTTGAACTGATTGGCGAAAGCAACCTTAGCGCAGTATTCTACACAACCATCCTTATTTCAATACTAAATTTGTCTTAAGCAATGAAACAACGACATACGCATGTGAGAGGCTAGTCGTTCGTCGGCGCCCCTCCGAGGCACCATTCACGGCTAGCCGTTGCCAAATTGAGAACTAATTCCACGAGAAGTTGCCTATAGCCTATTCCTACTAAGATCTTATAGCAACATATGATACATCTACCCTTATCAATATCATCGGCTTGTACTCTTGAAAAACTTCACTACAAAGAATATGTATCACGAAAATGTGACGATCTAAACACCTGTTACTGCATTATAAACTTACTTGAACTATGCCAGATCATTACGCATTGAATATTCTACCAAGTGAACACCGTTATCGTATTTCCATCAATTTAATTTATTTGTTTAGGATCATAACCGTTAACAATATCATTCTGCTATCCCGAAATGCGTTCACAATACCACTCACACCTCAATTGTTGGTTACTCAGTTTTCCCTTTTAAAAAGCTCATGATTTCACTCTGTGCAATAGACCTCTGCTCAGTCGTCTTTGCTCATTGAAAAATTGACTAATAATTTTTGGAAACTAATCACGGATTCGAGTTCCCCGACTCCGATTACCTTCGGTCACTCTTATAAAAAACTATTTTTTTTCTAAAAAAGGCTTTCCGTCTCCTAAAAAAAGCAAAAAGCAAAATTTCAAAAAACTAACAACGGGATCGGATTCCCCGACCCCGATTACCTTCGGTCAAACTTTATACAGAGATTACTTGAAATGGGTCAAAAAAACATTTTTTCGTTCTGTGCGAACGAACGGACACACACACGAACGAACGCTTTTAACTCGTTTTTCGTAATGCCCTCATTTCAGTAGAGGGAATATCGATTTTATTGTAAAGTAATCCATCTGAATGAATTTCAATAACAACATTCAATAATTTCACTGTAATATGATGCAATTTTATACAATATCATTTAATAAATCATATTGTAAATTAACGTATTTAAACACAAGTAACGCGACGTTAGCGTCGCAGACCCTCTACTAAAAGGACTGGAATGTGTTAAAAACACAATTGCCTGACTACCTCCAGAGTTGTAGATTCTATTCAGTTGTCTTTTTGATGTATAATCATTGATCAATGATCACAATGTGACTTGAAGAAACGAGGTATTGTCATTTTCAACGGATAGCTGCGCTATAACCCTGTTTCTACCACAGCATAAAGAGCTATATTAAAATATACTTCACAAGCACCATTCACTAATATAAGACAGTAACTTTAACTCATACCCAGATGAGGCAGCTTGCTCATAACTCCGGGTGTGGGTACTATAGTCTGCCGAATGCAGAAATTTTGAACCTGACCGCATCGTACATAGAATACTCAATAATAAAACTTCATCAGAATTTAATACTTGAAGTCGCTCAGAGCATCAAGTGTTTTTGTCTAGCATAAAGAGCAATTAAAAGGAAAAATATCTACAGGTAATGATGAAAAAAATTTAGTTATTGAAAACAAAAGCAATTCTTTACCGTCCACAATGATTAAAAGAAGAAAACAAATAGTGACAGTGATTATTCTTCGAATAATATCAACAGCCTCATTGATTACAGTAAAGAATCGGATGAAGCTTTATTTGAATTATAGATTCATGATGTTAGTCAGATTTATATATTATAATCTGGAAAGGTTCTTTTTTGATTTTCCACCATTCAAATCTATATAAAAGACTTATTTTGAATAAAATACATAGTAAATTAAAGTTCAAAAAATATTTTTACACATAAAATATTCCATTCGACCTGTACCCGGACAATAAAAACTTTTCTGATATGGACTGTATCAAACACAAGTTTTTGAATCCGGAGGCGTGCATCGATTCAGTCAAGTTCGGATACGTTTGAAGGGCTCTAGTGGATGTATTTGAGTGGGGATATGGGGTTGTTTTCTCTTAACAAAAACACCTAGACACCTATTTTATTAATCCCAAGATGCTATCACAGTTCCTTTTCTGCACCTTTCGGAATCTTATACTTAATAAAAAAAATCTTTGAAAGAACATAACGGACTCCTATCCACAATCCTGCTTACTCTCGAAATATCCTTACCACATGAATAGTTATGATTCCAAAAAGAATTCTGAACAAATATTAGCAAGAATCAGTCTGATACTTCTAGAATCTCTCAAAGAAAGAAGAAGACAGGACCTTGTAGGCTCTAACTTTTACTAACAGAAAGACATTTGATACAAA
>CAJNSZ010001191.1:0-33224 GCA_905329745.1 Rotaria sp. Silwood2 | reverse complement strand
ACTAGCTCACTTCACAATCATTTCAATGTCAACTAGTTAACTTCAAAATTTTAATCTGAACTAGGAAGAATTAAAATTTCAATCTGTCCTAGTTCGATTTAAAACTGAACTAGATTTTAATTTGTCCTACGACATATATATATACTTAGAGTTGACCAATAGTTCTGGCAATGTTATTTAAGAATATAAAAATAAAGAGAATTTGTAATGTTATTTTATTAAATGTTCAAAATTGTTTTCAAATCTTTCTTCTAGAAAATTTTCAATTATCTTGAAAATTATAGAAACCAACGATTTTTCTTTTATTTAATGAATTAAATTACGCTTGACGTAATCATTTAGGCAAAAATCACATCATACAAAGTCTGATGAGGACGGTAGATGAAGCATTATATTTATACCTTCTTGTGCTAAATAATTAATAACATCTGAATGCGCATAAGGTCGAGCATTATAATGAAGTAATTTGATAAATTTCCCAGCTAATGACTTTCGTTGTTTCCATAGTTCATTAGCAATAGGTTTGAGGCAATTATTTTGTTTTAATCTACACTAGTCACAAGAAGTCTCACAACTGAGTATAAAGTACATAAACTTCAATATTTTTACCTGATATTTTGACTACAAATAGAGCTTGGTAAATCCTGATCACAAGCAGCAATCCGATATCGATAAGCCCTGATGCAAAGGATCTACGATAAAAACACTTGTTTTTTGCTATATAAATTTGTTAATCTCCATTTTCTTATTGGCAAATAAAGGTTCAGATGGTTATATTGTGTCACAGACAGAGTGCTAGAATCTACTATAATCTTGAGACTCGGAAATTCCTTCATTGTTTGAAACGGTTTCAGCATGAATCTCTTCTCCATCGATGCCGGCAATCGTGAAATTTTCAAGAAAGACTTGATTAGAGCAGCACACTCGTTGGAAAAATTTCAAGACAAATGGGTTAAATGAATATTTGATTTAAAGAATACAGAAAATAAAGTTTTTCGTTCAAATCTACTTCGACGAAAAATAGTCATTGGTGATTCACTTTTACTAATCCAGCTTGTGTTAGTTGACATACACGTCAACCTGTCTATGGTAAATCCATATCTCGTCACTCGTAATAATATTATATAATCACTATGGTTCATAACGAAATTGCTCTAATTATTCAGGACAAATTCTAACTAATTCTTGCTTTTCTTCATCATTAGGTAGATGAGTAGATATGTTAACTAGGAAATCGGATGACCAGATCGAGAATTATTAGTGACATTTTTTCTTCCTGCATCTTAATGTTTTACCCATGTTGCAACTGTTCCATATGACGGCGCGTTAGGTTCTAATGCTGTTGCAAGTTTCCGTGAATTGTCTTTTGCATCTATTATCAAAATAGTTAGAATGTGATTTTATCTGAAAGAATATTAGAGCTAAATCCAAAACGAAATTACAGCCTTCGCAGCAAAGATCGTTGCAGTCAATGCTTAGGTCTGATTTCTTGATTTTTTTTTCGTTTAATGTAACCATACGTTGCGAAGATTGTAGTTACTATAGATATATTATTATAAACAAGACATTATACATTTTCTTCATGCAATAGACTCTTTATTGTTAACTGATTTATGAAATTGCCAGCAACGTTGTTAAACCTAAATATATATATATTAAATCTATTAATTATTTTTCTTTTTTATGAAAAGATATGGGCGAATATACAAGAACAAGATATACCATCACGAATGAATTTTGACGTAGGGAAAGCAGCTGATTGGCGACCATTCTTTAGTCATTCATTTCCACGTGATACTTTGCCTTGGACTTCTGTTCAGGTTTTTTCGAAATTCTTTCAAGTTCTTTTTTTTATGAAGAAGTAATATTTTATTTTTAGCCAAATGATTTACATTATGAAGATACACGTTCTGACGATGCTGAAATACTTAGCAAGGAAATTTCTCATATTTTACGAAACAAAATGATTGATTGGCGTGAAGCAAATGCCACATCTTGGCATCATGTTTGTCAAAAACATCTTGAAGAAATCATTAAGCGGTAATTTCTTTTTTTGTCATTTCACATCAAAGTTTAATTTTTAATCTTTTTATTTTAGTAAAGAAATGGAGTTTATAAGAGGATCTACTATCAATGGAGCAGATATTGAACCTGAATTAGCAGATTTTCAAAAAACACATAATGTAAATAAATTTCAAATATAAGAGATATTTTGTTTTGTTTCTTTTCTGAATAATTATTTATTTTGATTGTAGATTACTGGATTTGCACTTCAAATGCCGTATACAACTGTGCAAGCAATAGTTGATACAGTTTATTCAACAAACATTTTCAAACATGCAACAAATGAGATTAAATTTGCATTAGCTGTTCATGTTCATCCATATCCAAATAATATACTTGCTGTTTGGATTTATATAGCACATTTAACACCAAAATGATTGTTTAAAGTTTGTTTTTCTTTGATTGAGTAGAACGCTTTTGTGTATTTATCGAATTTGTTTTTCTTTTATTTACATTTTACAAAATAAAACTAGAACAACATATTATATAAAATATTAAAAAATTGTCATTGAAAAAATTATTAAGAGTACTACCTCTCTCTTTCATTTTTCCAGCGTTTCTGACGAATGACTCATAAAGAAAATTTTGGAAGTCTCATTGCAGATAGATCTTAATGAGTAAAGCAGAAGTTTTCATAGACTGAAAAAGGTGTTTATGTGGTCGGATTAATGTCCAGCACGGGTACGACTTTTCGAAACCGAACCTAGATGTTAGAGCAAAGCTTTCAAACTTTTATTTTATACGAAAAACTAGACTATTTAGTTTCTTCGTAAACAGCAACAAAAAAAAGAGATCATTTCAAATTCTACAAAGACAAACAAGTGAATCAAATAATTCAGACTCCACACGACGCCTTCTCTCATTATAAATCCGATCGATTTCGGTAAGTATATTCTTACTTGTTGCTGATAAGAGTGGAATGAAACGAAGTGTTGACACCAAAAATTATAGCTGTGGATACATGTTCATCTTTTTAACAATTCATTTTCCTCTCTATCTATTTAATTACTTCGTCATATTGTTCATCGTCATCTGTAGATTGATTTTTACTAAAAACCAACCAGTTTTTATACCTATACTTTTACATACATACTAATTTATAGAAGCAACAACATTTTGAAACGTTGAGATCTCATTAATTGCTGGCCCAGATCTGGGATGGAATCATACCATGGACCTGACTTGACCCAGCAAGTTTGCATCCAGATACATGCTCCAACTTGAGCAGAGTGCTGGGTACCTGACCGTGGGGCAGAACACTAGTTTGTATTTGGGTATGATTCTTAGTTAGTGCGAATTTGGTTGTGGTTAGATTTTAGGATCTCTGCACCTACCGATACTCGCATTCTCGAACAATATCGACAAACACAAAAGACAAGAAAAAGACAAGTTAACCAAGCTCCATAAAATGAAGCTGAATTTAATTAAGCACTGTTGCAAGTTGATATCAGCGATGATATGGCTTGTGAAGATTAGGTAAAAGCTAGTCTGTGAAAAAATATGAGCACTACTTTTTTTCTATTTATCAACACACTTTATTTACAGAAAATTGTTTTTAAAATAAATTTGGTTGTTAAAATATTTATTAAACAAAAGAAAAAAATTCTGATCTATCATTTTCTGATTATAGTTCACGATGACAAGCATTGTTCTATCTCTTGTATTTTATCCATCATCATCATAAACAATTAATTCGATTTATTATTGTAACGATCAATACGGCTCTGGCAGGATTGATACGTAATGACAAACTGGATAGAGGTGGAGTAGCTTACCGCCACTCTCGGCAATGATGTTTATTCGCTTCTTCACATATCCAGAGTGTAACAATTTCATACATAACACACGTATATATAGGAGAGAGATAGAAGAGAGACAGGAGAGAGATATATTAGAACAATGGAAAGAGAACAGAAGGAGGAGGAAGGAGAATCATCGAAGCGTGCCATCAATATCGGCACAATTATCATCTGAAATAATGAAATAAAATTCATTCAAAAGTAACAATAGCAAAAACTCTCTTTCATTCTATACCTCTTACAAAGCAATAACACAATAAGTAAACATCGAAGTATTTGTTCATAATAAGAAGCTAAATAGACAAGATTAAACGTTGAAAATACCCAAAACTTTCTCGAGTTCGTCTTTCTTCTTTGATAAATCCTTGGAGAATGAAATCGATTTTTCAGTCGATTGGTAAACATTAGCAAACAAGCAAATAATTAATACACTATTCATAACTTGAACACATTTATATTAATTATGGCATATCAAGAATTTCTTTTTTTTTTCTTGAACACAAGCAGTGGCGTAGCCAACAGGGTGGCAATTCGGCAATTGCCACCTAAACGAAATTTTATTGCCACCTACTTTTATTTAAAAGTGGGCAATTGCCTATTGTCAAAAAATGTTATTACTTGTGTATACTTAAAGATTTAAGCAATGTTTTCTTTCAATACATTTTTCTTTGATGAGATTTAGTCAAGCGATTACAAAAGTCAATCTACGATCTTTTCCATTTAAAGAATGATCACAGTAATAATGATTCAATGGTATTTTCTGTCAAAATACTTTCTAATACACTTAAATTAGCTTAAGAGAAACGTGGATGAATGCTCAAAGATCTCTCTACAAACATAAATGGTATTTTTCAGAAACGATTCTAGCAATATAAATCGGAAGCTTTTACAACGTATCTTGCAACATGATTCCCGCAATGTTACGATTCAAAATGTGAATAAATAACATACAAAATCTAAATAAAAATCGATTGATTGTGTAAACCACAATGTTTTGAAAACTCATTTCAGCCATTGAAAGTATTGGCAGTCATGTGGTAATATTTTATTTACAGGATGTGCATATGACTAAACATGAGAACCATACGGAAAAAACTTTCGTGATTGAGAGTTAATTAGAGATATATTTGGAGTAATGCTTGTCATTGCCCGACGTAAATAAACAAACTAACTCGTATAATTTTTCGATTCAAGAAATGAAATCAACTTTCTTCATTGTCTGACGAAATGAAAATAAAAGAAACATTGATTAATGTTTGACGGGAAAAGATAGACAGATAGTCACTGTTCTATCCTCCATATTGAGAAAAAAGATTAATTGTCGTGACACTCGTCAAAATAAAGAAAGGTAATCATCATCAGCGGTCAAATGAGAGAAATAAATAGCATTTTGTGTCATTGAGTAATATAGAATAACAAAAGGCAATTCATTTGTTGACTAAGACACATAAATATACATTACGCAAGCATTTTTAAACTGAACATCTTGTATGTCACAATGTCTGGCGATAAAAGAAAACGTGCATCACTTGATTCATTTGTTACTGTTACGAAAAAGACAATCGTCACACCATCTTCATCTGAGCAAACTGAAATCGATCAGTCTGAACTTAACACACTTGAAGTTGCTGAAATTATTGATGATGAGTTCGAAGATCAAACAATATCAATAATTCGGACGTGAGCCAAAACTTAAATGCTATTGATTCTCATCCAAGTGCTCATGAAAACGATATCGGCTTTCAACTATCATTACGTACTACTCTTACTAACGAAACTAAACATCGACTTCTTACAAAACCATTTCGACCTGACAATAAGTACAAATTTCCAAATCAACAAGAAAAAGGTGAACCAGTTCGTCGATTCATGGCTTCGTGGTTAGATCAGCACTCATTTCTCGTCTACTCACCATACTACGAAGGAGCATATTGCTCTGCTTGCGCTCTGTTTTCACCTAAGGCTTCAAGTCAATCCGACGTACTATTCGTTAATTATCCAAGTTCTCAATTTCGTCATTTAAAATATTTCTCGAAATATATTAAAAACCATCTTAGTTCGAAAAATCACAAGTTGGCTATGGTACGTGCCACCGAATTCATTCGGACGTTCGAAAATCCATCTTCTAGTATTGATTATCAACTGGATCGAAATAGAATCGAAGTAATTGAAAAAAATAAATCTATACTTCTATCAATTATCAAAGTGGTGATCACATGTGCACGGGAAAACATTGCTCTACGTGGCCATCGAGGTAAATTTTCTCTTTTATTAAAAATTACAACAGAAAATAGTTTCCTTGGTTTTTGTTTTAGGTGAAGATATTACTTCAATTAGAGATCATCTTACAACTGTTGAAACACCATCTGGATCCAACTTCATTTCACTTCTAAAACAGCGTATTGAAGCTGGCGATCAGCTCCTTCAATCTCATCTTGAAAATGCAAATCGTAATTCAACATATTCAAGTTCATCTATTCAAAACGAGATTATTGAACTTATCCATGAACACATTTTGTCAGCTATTCTCGGTCGTTTGGGTCCTACTACACTCTATTCAATCATAGTCGATGGTACTACCGATTCAGCTAACATCGAACAATTGTGCTTTCTCATCCGGTACGTCGATGCCGATTCGTTTGAAATTCATGAAGATTTTCTTGCTTTTATACCTACTACTTCATCAACCGGTGAAGTCATCGCCGACCACATTTTATTATGCTAAAGACAATATAATCTTTCATTTACTAACTGTATTGGACAAGCATACGATGGTGCGTCCTGCATGTCTGGTACTTTTAACGGTTTTCAAGCTATCATAAAACGATTCTGTGCTGACGCCGAATATATGCACTGTAGTTCTCATACATTAAATCTCGCTCTTATCGATTCAAGCTCTTCTCACTTCATACGAAACACGTTCGGCATTATCAAGTCTATTATCACGTTTTTCAATGATTCACCTAAACGTACGAACGCACTTAAACACGAAATTCAACGACCAGACAATGATTATTTGTTACTCAACAAGAAAAAACGCCTGATAAATTTATTAAGTGCCAATTCTTTTTTGTTCCTAGAAACATTCTGTTTCCTCAAAATTAACCTGTTTCTGTACAGACAGGTGATATTTTCCTGAGATAAAAGCTGATATCTTCTGTTGCTTAGTTTTCCCATTTAAAATTGTTCCTCTTAATATATTTTAAACTTGACAGTTAGGTAAGCCATGTTTTATCAATGAGATAAATTTTTGCATAAATCTGAAGTCCTTATTTTTCATTTAGCCTAAGAAAATTTATATCGAAAGGAGTTAGTTTGGACAGAACTTATAGATTGTTCGTTTCTTATAGCAAAATGGTTTAACAACTATTTACTCAGTCGTTAACTATTTCTTTCTCATTGATATTACCATTTCTAGATAAACTGTGTTTTTTAAGAAACAAATTCGAGTACTCTTCGTATCTATTTAAAGCACATGATCTAACTTATTAAATTTCCAGCAGCTCGCAACTTGAAATCCGTTTTCAATATTTCGTTTACTTTGGCTGGGAAGAGTTCTTATAAAAAATATTCTGAGAACGTGAATATTTTCAAAACAAAAATATTCCATTTTAGTGTGAAACTCGATGGGTGGAACGAAACGTTGCTATTGAAACATTTCTTGAATTATATATTCCAATTTCGAATACTCTTGATGTTCTTCGTATTGATGGAGATTCAACTTCAGAACAACTATCATCCAAATAATAGTTTCGAAACTATCATTTGCGCATGCATTGCATGTTTTCTACTTGGTGAAATTACTCCTATTAGTCGTCTTCTACAAACTCCAACCATCGATTTTGGTATCGCTCATCATCATGTTTCATCATTGCTCAAGACATTCGACACACGTGAAGCTAATGCAGTTGATTATTTTAAAAATATAGTTTTTTGAACAAGCTAAAGAAATTGCCAAAGAACTATTCGTACAACCAACAGCACCACGAACATATCAACGACGACATGGTCAACATATTCTTGATCCAGAAGAATTTTATCGTGATCAAGTATTTCTTCCTTTTCTGCGTGAATTAAAAACTAATGTCGACTAAAGACTTTCCATCTTTGGTCAAACACGTATACAATTACTTACTCAATTACGACCGGAACATATTACTTCTACAAACTGTTCAATGACTGAACTGTATAAGAAATTAAAGGACAACTTCTTCGATCGTTTACCGGAGCCACTACAACTTTTCGGTGAATTAAAAAAATGGAAAAACGAATGTATTGGTCTTGTGAACAAACCAAATTATGTTAACTTATGGATGAATGATTTACTTATTAAATGTGACCGTATTCTTTATCCTAATATACATTATTTACTCGTTTTTCTTGCTACCCCTCCCGTTACTACTAGTTCGGCTGAACGCGCCTTTAGTTCAATCAAGCGCATTAAAACTTACTGCAGATCAACAATGGTTGAACAGCGGTTAAATGGACTTGCAGCTGCATTTATTCACAAAAATGTAGAAATCGATGCTAATAAAATTCTTGATTTATTTGCAAAAAAAGCATCCACGGCGTTTTGATTTGGGATTATGAACCTTTGTTTTTGTATCTATTATTTTTGCTTATGTTTACACTATCTATACCTTTTCTTGTTCTACTGATACTTAATTATGACTTACACATAAAAATATTCAAATATATGAATTTGAAGAACATGTTCCTGAAATACGTATAATAAAGGGAGCCAATTTATCTTTTAATACAGGATAACTAGTTTCTTTCCAACAATAGAGGCTTCTGTAATGAGAATAAGCTTTTAAAAAATTATTGTCCCATAGATTTTATGATTTCCTATTGCTGCCACCTACTCAAAATAATTTAGCTGATAAATTGCCAACTACTTAAAAAATCCTGGCTACGCCATTGGACACAAGATTTTCATCATTAAACATTATTAATTTCACGAACTATATCATAGTTTACTCTTTAACTTGTAAACTTTCAGAGAAGCTAGAGAAAATTATTGAACTATATTTTCTATTTGATTAGGTCTACTCAATCGTTTGGGAATCAACGTCAGATTCCAAAACGGGTTACATGAATTCCGGTCTGCTGAAAAATTTCTCTTACTAGCTTCTCTAAAACCCAAAAGTTTGACGAAAAATTGATACACTCCGTAATGCTTAGAGGCATGCATTTTCAATAAAACGTACTGCTGAGAAAGACGGTGCAATCCTCAGCAAGACGACATAGTGCTGAGCAGTCTGTGTTGATCCTGTTAGAAGCAGTGTGATCTTTTGAGATAATTATTATTGTATGCAATAGATGCCAAAGCAAAAAGCGATGCTCAATACGACTGCCCAGTGATACTCCTCTGATGAAGTTGGCTGTGAATCTTCTATTTAGCCACACTCAATTCTCATATGAATAAATGGAAGTTGATTTAGACAAATATTCAAATAAAGAAGAACGTACAGGAATGCGATTAGTTCTCTGTCTGAAACTGCTTTACCTCGGGTCACCGATGGAAATATGGGAAAATCTTTGACGACTCATGTCGGTACTATACTGAGCAGATTAAACCAAATTCGATGATCTACAATCTGTGCTGATATAGGTTTCATTACTGTAGCCACTTGACAGGTTAGAAGATGATATGCATTATACAGTGGAAGGTAATTAGAGTCATTCATCTTTTATACAAATTGACGAGGGCTGGACCATATCCCCCTATCAAAGAGAAACTGTTCCCCTTTGAGCAGAAATGCTTCACTCACATAAAGTCAGAGAGAAAGGCTTTTTTACAAACACACCACCTTGTATGTATATATATATATTTATATATATATATATTTTTATTCTTTCTTTCCGTTTCTCTTTGATATGTATGACTTTATGTGGGGTGAAGCATTTCTCCATAAAGTGGAACAACTTCCCGCATCAACTGATCCAATGGTCCACCGCTGTGTTTTCTTGTATCTTTAAAAATTATATTGTTTTTAAAATAATAATCATGATAATCAGCAAAATTTTTAAAGTAATACATGACAGTGTTGTTACAGTTTCTCATCCATAGTTCAAGCTATAGACATCAAATTTTGCAGTTATGTAGTAATACCAATGTGCAATAATCTGCCAAAGTTTCAAAGAGTTTTTGCTTTTGTTGAATGCGAGAACGATGAATTTTAAAATCATTTCAAAACTTCTGGGACACCCTTTATATATATATCTTTCTTTCCTTTATTCACTGACTCGGCGTATATCAAACGACACAACGATTTTTTTCCCTTCTTTCTTCATTGTAAACTTTACTTGAAAAGATAGATTCTTATCAGATTCAGTGAGAATAATTATTGTGCACTTGAACATATAATTTTGTAGAGAGCCTAATTCTCTAGAAGTCTGTATCGTTCAAAAAAATGTTGAGTTCGATTTCACTGCCTAAGAATCAAGGTTATCGAAAGACCTGTATGCAATACTTATTTTCATTAACAATTAATATCGTATTTATATAAATGACTTTTAGAAAGCAAAAACATAATTCAATTCCGTTCGACTTTCTTTATCGAATGATGTATTTCGAGTTGCGCTTGCAATTTATCGAATCTGAAAAACTTGAATTCTCTGTATAGCGCATAGAAACTTCAGGTATTTTGAAGTTGTCAACGTTCAATCAATATTCTTATCGATTCTAATATACATATCAACGTGTAGAGAATTAATTTCACTATCGAATGACGTATAACTCAAAATATTTTGGGAGAAAAAATGACAGGTTATCAAAGAATTTTGTTGCATAGGATATCCAGCAGTTTATAGAAAACCTTTTTGAGAGAAATTTTATTGTAGAATAAAGTATGGTATTTGAATAATTAGTTTGTATAGTTTACACTTACTCATTGAATTCGTGATATATCTTATGTGCTCACCTTCAGAATAACGCTGTAATCTATCGACGTTGTTTTATGAGTGCGAATAAAGCACTGTATTACCTATATGTACGTTGCGAAATACGTTTAGCTTTTGCGCATGAATATCTATGCATGGATTGATAGATCATAAATCATTAGTCATACACTACCTTTGTTTGTTAGATATTTTTTTGTTTATTCTATATTCTATTGTTCGAATGGTTTAATCAACGACAATGAATAGTTGGAAGAATGTTATGAAAAATATGCGCTATACCACGCATTTACTTATTTTTTTTGCCCTTAAAGCACAGAACTGACAAAAGATTGTGATTTCACTAGTCGTCATTTCTCACTCAAAGGCATAATCTTGATCAAACCCAACCTCAAATGACATTTTCACACATCATCGAGGCTTTTCGTTTTTCATTCACAACCACTAACACATCCTTCTGTTTGTGATGAGCCTAGCATATAGTTTATACTCACTCTCCAGACATAAACTGTAACGGTCTATTCTACCGTTAAATGGTTCCACAATACATGAGACACGTTTCACAAGAGTAATTCATAAGAGCAATTCCTAAACAGAGTTTAGATAAAAGTCACATTTCCTGCTCCTTCTTCATGTCCAGTTTTTTCTGAACTTGGATCTTGTCAGTGATCGATTGAAAAATATGTTTCAGGAGAAGTGAGGTATTTGTTCAAGTATAATACTTGCATTATATTAAAGAAAAGATCATCAACAAAGTTTTTTATGAGAACTAGAAATGAAATACGTACATGTATTTCCAAAAAACGCCAGATTTTTTGAACAACGAGCTTAAGTAAGACCTATTAGAAGATTTTTAATTCTTTTTTAAATATCTATTTTCATGAACCTATAATAGTAAAAGGATATAAAAAGGAAAAGAACAAGTTAATTATGATAATCAATGGTATTAAAAAATATCAAGATATTCTTATGAACCTCATAGTTACCGATATCATGGTTCTGCAAACTGCTGTATTTTTTACTATTACTCAAGCAACTGGTATATCATCCATCTATAATTTATTAATTTGTATTCAATACAGCATAGTATTGAGGCTAGGCACATGTTCAAAATGTTTGTTAGACGTACTACATTCAACCGAGCAGTCAGATGAAATCGCTGATCTTTATAAACACTAATCTGATCAACTTTCTAATTTTACTTTCAAAATAGAACATAATAGTGAATAAAGTAAATATAAGTAAACAAATTACGAAAATATGATATTCATACTAACTAACAGATATGTGATCGGTTTGTGATTTTTTGTAACGAAACCAAACTGATACAATCTCAGGTAACTAACCATACACTTTTTCATGTGTTATTCAAGTCTTATCGTTTAAAGTAGATTAAATTAGATTTTTGCGCATCACTTTTCGTGTAAAGGCTTATCTTACATTAGTAACAAAATAACAGCGTCAAATTTAGCAAGTAGACCTCTATATCTATATTAAAGCATAGACTTATGTAAGCATTCTAGTGTCTAAAAATTTTAAGCTCGATATGCTCTACTTATTGTGCGAGTTCCCATGAGCAGTTGTGTGAATCTTCCCATAACGATTAAAGATCATTTTGTTTACCTTTCTTCTATATTTAAATAGGACATAGATGTTTTGTTCAGTTGAGTAAATGATAATCAATACTAAATATCCCAAAAAATTGCGTCAGTTTCGGGAAATTTACATTATGCATATATATTACTACGATTAAGTAGTTAGTCAGCAACAAATATCTTCACAGACGTGAACAAGCGATAGCCATATAGATATTGATCGGGCTGCTCAAACAGAGGTTTGTTTTAGTTAATTAATGTTCAAATAGAAGCTGTACCAGAGAAGTGTGAGCTTCCCATTTATAAATACTGGCATCACCAATGCAGATGCCAAAAAATGACTAATGTCACGCAGATGTTGCGCCTTGAATAGAAACTCGAAATCGGAACTAATTATTTAGATATTTGAATACGTGGAAATGAAAACATTATTCACAAACGAGTAGTTGAATTCTTAAAACTGCATGGTATAAAGTCATTTCCTATCTGTATTGAAGTATGAGTATGTCAAAACTTAATTTTAATGGAATATCGATTTGACCTTCCTTAAATTAACTGTTTACTTATATCATACTTTACTTTCATATTTAGATATATTCAAAGTGTCCGCAGTGTTGATAGTCAAAAGAAAACGCGTAGCAAGAAAACGAAAGCTAAACTGGAAACAACAACACAGCAACATTTACTCTTGTATCATTTGTGCTTTAATGATACTTTACCAACGATTATTGCGGATATCATCTGATTTTTTATTTGTAACACAAATTAATATCGGAAAGGAATCAATTAGAAGATTGCATTGATTATATTTTACGTACAAATATATATATATATTTGACAGGTGCCATGAGAATTCAGTTGCGTTTGGAATGAGTGAAATAATTTTTAAAAAGTTCTCCTAGGAAAAATGATTTTATAATAGGAGTAAAGTATCATACAGAATGTGAAATGATTCCTTTGAACACACATTTAAAAAATACGCTCACATTAAAAACAACAATAAAAAATCGTTTTTTTTTAACTTCTTCTATTTTACTAATAAACAATTAACGATTTTTGTGTTATGCATTTCAGTTTTCTGAATGCGCTATCAATCTAATTGTATGAGTGTAACGACAAACTGGATTGAGTAGCTTGCCACCACTCTCGGCAATGATGTTTATTGAGCTACCTCACATGTCCGGAATGTATCTAATTCACATATACCACGCATATATATGCGAGAGAGAAGAAGAGAGATAGATGAACATAGATTAGAACAATGAAGAGAGAACAGGGAGAGATATGCACATAGGAAAGAACAATATCGAGACAGGAAAGAGAAGAGGAAGATCAGTGGAGTGTAACATCACTATCGGCACAATGAGTCATACAGCAACTGATCTTTATTATAGTATTCAAGTTCCGATGTGATTAGGATATAAGATAATTACTTGTTTTAGAGTTATTTGTTGCATCATTTTGAAAATATTTATGTATTGCAGTTTTTGAATTTAAGCGATTCAATGATGTGCCGATATTGATGTCACACACCACTGAACTTATTTTTCTCTTTTCTCTCTCTATTGTTCTTTCCTGTGTTCATCTCTCTCGTTTCTCTCTTCTATATAAGCGTGTGTTGTATGTGAAGTAGCTAAATAAACATCATTGCCGAGGGTGGCGGCTAGCTGCTCATCCAGTTTATCATTACATGTCGACCCTAACAGAGAGTGGTTTTTACATGGAGTGTGGCATCAATATCGGCACAATGACCTATTTTAGTGATGTTGAGAAAACAAAAACAGCAATGCAAAGAAGAAAAATATTCTATTTTACTATTTACACTTAGAGTGTAGGTATGCCTAAACTTGTTTTTTTTCCTGAAAGTCGACTGCTTTCTGTAATCAATAAGCTTCACAGATGGTCACTTATCCTATTACCATTAAGCGATTGTGGTACAGCTCTGAATTGTGACAGTAATGCTACTAGAAGTTCTCACTCGATTGTCCAAATCATTCGTGCATATAATATTAGACACATACTCATCGCATGTGGCATTATTGTATATCATCATAACGGAGCTAATACTGTAAGCATGTAGAGCTTGAACAGTCGGATGAGATTGACTTTGACTGAAATCGTCGCTCGGGTTGAGAGTTGCATCATCATCGATCGTTGACAGTAGAGTGAGGGGACATTGTGAAGCTTATGTCAATTACAGAAAGTAATCGACTTTCAAAAAAAGAGAAGTTTAAGCCTGTCTACATTTTAAAACTGAAAATAGTTGAATAGGATATTTTTCTTCTTAGCATTGGTGTTCACGTCTTCTCAATATGACGATAATAGTTCATTGTGAAATAAATACGTAAATACAATATAATGTGTGCATATAAATATAGTTGGTTATGTTACATATAGAATGGTATACAAATTGATGTATTATAATAGAAGAGAAAAAGAAACTTATATTTGATCATGGGAAACTACATTGACGTTCATTCATCTGTTATTTGAGATTGTCTTGGCTATCAACATCAACTTCAATCAATATATGGCTTAATCAAATTATAAGAATGATGGAACCATATTCAAATTCCAGAAGTCCCTCAATGCTTATGCCAATAGATATTTCCCAAATACTATCGGCGTAGACAATGATATAAATGAATGTTAAAAGGCTTAAGACATAAGGCTCATTTTTTTGCTGCTTTCCATGTATTTTAATTGATTGAATTTAAAATACTAGTGCTATGAAAGCAAAGACAAATGTTCAATAAAAATAGAATGATGAATGAAATTCGAAACTTCACTACTGTTTATCTTATTTCTATCATATTATTTTTCTTTCAAAAAAGAACTTCGCGGAATTTGTTTATGTTGTGTCACTTATCATTTTAAGTGATTTTTATGACCTTGTAGGCTTCTTCAACCTTCTATTTATGTGACAGTGCATGAGTTTTAATTCCGAGGATGGAAGAAAATTTTATGAAAGATAATTATTGACAATGCAGTACTTTTTTTCTCAGCATCACGTAGATTGTGTTTATGTTTTGTGGCCATGGGATTTCGTATGATCCTTTGATTTCAAATGGGTTACAACCAAAAAGCAGCTGTACTTTGAATTGATTATAAGATTTTAGACATATTGATACTGGCTCTCATTCAGAAACATTGAAAGGTGTATAATGAGAATTCTAGAAACTACGATCGGAGTATTATCGATCATATTTTCTTCTGTGGCATTTATTACTTATTAAGGTACCATATTTTGAAACTTTTTTTTTCAGTCTTGCAAGCCAGTTGTTCAAAAAAGAAATAGACGTGAACCTTATGTATTCTCATAAACTAGTTCACAGTGCTTCCTTTCATAAAAGCAAGAAGAATGCCGTTCGGAATATATCAAATGAAAGCTACAGTTAAAAATCATTCAATATCCTTTTATCATTTGATATCATTAATACTCCATGCACGTGGGAAAAAACATTATGCGTCATGACGTAGGTTTTTTCCTTTTTTATTTCTTTTGTGACAACGTATAACCATTGCGCTTTTGATTGACACGATTTGTTTTTTTTTTGACAGTTTGAATGATCACATATCTCATTATTTAACTGATTTTAATGGTAAACAACCCAAAAAAGTCATGCACATCACAAGGCCATATTATCTTTCGATTAAAAACAACGTATTTGCGTTGCATCAAAGATTGTTGTGTGAAGAACTTCCAGAATGTTTTTTTTAATTTACTGGATTTTTTCCGTACATTATGCTCACAAGCTATAATATTTTTGATCAAATTAATTGGAAGAATTGAGTCTTCACTGTACTTAAAAGAATGTCTATTCAAACATGTTCCGGACTTGCCGTTCTCATAAATAATTGTTCACTCATAATTATCTTTCAAAATCAAGATCTTTGGTAAAAATCTGCTTGAGCGATGATCCCTTGTATGAAAATGTTTTCCATTATCTGCTATTGTTTTTTTACAAATTATTAGTAGTTAGAATAAAATGAGGATATAAGTCGTCTATGCAGTTCCATTCACCTCTAAATCATTTACTAAACAATTATATAATCAATTTAGCAATAACCAAATTACGACTCAAGAATCATTACTGGGGCTTTCGCTTTTTGCTACGAATGAACAACAAAATCAAAATGAATTCATTATAATAAAATAAGCAAAGAACAAAGTTGTCAGAAATAAAAAATTTAAGCAGACTGTTTTTCTGTTTTAATATATGGTTAAGTAGTGTGTGACGAACTGAGCAAGAGTACTTGTGTTTTCAGTTCTTTGGAATGAGTTTTTAGGGAGAAAATTGCAACTTTCTACCAGGGTCTACTTTTTCTGAAAAATGGATCAATGTTGTTGTTTCCTTCAAATTTTAAAAGTGCTTATTGTAGATTCAGCTTGAAAAACCAAATATCGAAAGCTTATTTTTACACTAGAAGTATGATTCAGAAAGAAAGATGAAAGAAAAGAGATCGTCCTTAGGAAAAAATACCCTAGTATATAGTGCACTTTTTTATACATGTAAGTGGCTAACAAGCCATGCGAGAAATGAACTTTCTGCCAACTTTTTGGTTTTTCTGTTTACCTCCGCAGAGTCAAATACGAAGAAAATGGCCATACAGTGCAATCTTTCTATATGAACATCTGTTCATTACGAGCACCTCCTAATTCTGAGCAGTAAGCACTTAATTGTACTTCCATAGGTAATAACAATCTCTACAATGTGCGCAACGTACATTCTATCAGTCACGTGTAGAATGAGAAAAAAATGATATTACGTGTCTCGCATTATGGTAAACAATCAACCAACGTAAATAAAAAGGAGATGGGCTCATCGTGCGTATTAAAAAGAAGAAAAATATTCTTAAACAGTAACAACAGTACATAGTGAAGCATTTCGTCATTTTTTGTTAACAGCTAGTGGCAACAAATCATATCAACACGTATTGATTTGTCCTTGGTGAAAAAAAATTGAATTAATAAATTATTGAAAAGAACAAAAAGGACGTCTTGTGAAATCGAAAATCGATTGCAAGTGAATACTTATCATTTGAAAAATACTGAAAACTTCCCAATAATGAGCACCCTCGTAAAGTGAGCACTTTTGGTCAGCTCCTATGGTGTTCACATTAGAGAGTTTTTACTGTACTTAGATATTATTAGGGAGTTTTGAGTATATATGTGGTGTTTTATAAGTTGAGAGTACATTTTGAATTTTTTTAATACTTCGAATATGCAAAGGTGAACAAACAAAAAAGATGCATATTTAAGAATCATATCTAAGCTATCATCTAACATTTATTATATTCAACTAACAACATTATTAAGAGTGTGCATGAGTACAAAACATGTTGAAATCTGTTTATCACGTAGATGAAAATTGATGAGACGTCCCCATAATTAGGTATTGATGTAAGTTGAACAAACTCAAAATGGAACTTTGATGAGCACAACAATAAAGCCGATTAGCATTTTGGACTTATTTGAACATTCTATTTATCATCAATGATTTACTCAATACGATGAGAACTTTTCCAACAGCTAAATATTGAAACAAGTTGGTGTAAAATTGTTAGTCGTTAGTTTATTCTTTTATTATACATTGAATAAGCAAGTAACGAAAAGATTCCTATCAAACAAAGATTTATTTCATTGAATGAAAATATTATGTGATGATTTATTTCGCTTGATCAATGAACAACATGTGTTGAGAAATTCATTCTATTATTGTAGTTGTCTATTCAATAATTTGAATCGTTAAGTCATGTGAAAAGATGATCTTTCCTGATAGAGATAAATGTTAGGCAATCGGTGAAGATCTGAAAAGTCAAAGTTAACTGAAGGGAAAAGCCGATACATCTTAAACTGACGACAAAATACAGAGTAAAACAAGTATTCATTGAGAGGATTCTCTTGAATTTATTTTGAACAAATGATTTTTCATCATGAGACATGTCGATGACTTTGGAAAAAAACTCATGTTCACTGAACAGACTGATTTGTCATCGATTTGATTGAGAACTCTGACGGATTCTATTCAAGTGCTATGATGTGTAAGAGTGACAGAACATTTCAGTGGTGCTTCTCGACCGTAGAATCAATGCCTCAAAATATCGGCTGTTCATTATTCGAAAATGGCTGACGTGCTCTTATCAATCACACTCTTCATCAGATCGGCAATCCTTTGGTCGATTAAAAATTCATTCAAACCTATGATCTATACTAGTGAAATGATGCTTGCAAACTTGATATTTTAGCAATGCAGTTTATCTGTTACACTTCTCTTGATTACAATGACCTTTTCTTTTTCAAATATCGATAGAAAATAAATTTGAAACTGCTAGATGTGGGAATGGGTATCTGGATTTTCTTCAATTTCACTTCTCCATAGTCACATCTAAAAAAAGAGAAGGATAACACGGGAAGAGAAGAGCAGCGAAGAATTAGTGAGGATACTCAGAGAAGAGAAGGAAAAAAAGAAGAAAAAAATAGTGTGGATTGAGGATTAAGGTATGGGTCTAGAAGATGCAAAGAGCGAGAGGAAAAAAAAGAAAAATGCATTATATGCATACTTATTACTCATCTCTCTGAAACATCATATCTTCACAAGTATTATATTGATCCTGTTCTTTTCTCTCTTCATACTGTATTATTGCTTCATGCTTCTGTTCTTTTCTTTTTCTTATAGCTTTTTGTTTTCTTTTTCTGTTGTTTTTTTCTTTCCGCTTGTTTTATTTTAATTCAGTGCACTATTGGTATCTGTGATTCTAGAGCTTAACTGTCTTTTTGGAAACGACATTTTTATAGTGCTAAAGAATGTTAATAATAATAAAAAAGCTGTTAGCGCAACCCCTGCGGGATTAAAATGCGAAACACGATTAGCTGTTGTTACTAGTCATACAAATATGGTTTTCTTCGATATACCGTGGGATCCATTTATTCATAATTTTTTACTTAATTCTCCAAAACTACAACAAGGAAGCAATTGATGTATTCTTATGAGATTCTAGTGATATATAATTGTAAATCGTGTATCAAAAGGTCTGCCACGATCTGTGATGATATCTGGAGCCCCTCTATCATGATCTGTGATGGGTATGAATTTTCTCTGTTACGGTTTGGGGGGAGGGTCCAAATTTGTACCCTATACACTTCAACACTCCTTTCAGATCGTGTTTCGCAAAAACGCAGGTTATCGGACTAAAGATTCTGCGTTTAAACTAAACTCAATAGACAAATTCGTTTTAAACGCTCTGAATTTCTTTAAAAAATCAAGAAAGAATGAGTGATTGTTGAATACAATAAAATCTAGTCAGAAAAATACGCGTAAAAAAATGTTTTCTTAACTAAACTTTCCATATTAATACGTGTCTTAGTCTTTGAACGCGACATAATTCTTAAGATTTGCTCTGAAAAAGGGCGAAAAATACCGTGAATCTATACACATTATATCCGTTTTAACTTGTTCAAGAAGCTCTAACGTATTGTTTGAGAGTTTTTTCTGGCCATGGAAGTGGGACCGTGCCAGAAACTGGAGGTCGCATTGAAAACACGATCCAACTGTGAATGAAAAACAGATAGCCTCGATTATGTGTGAAAATATCATTTGAGATTGGGTTTGGCAAGATTACTCTTTTGAACGAACAACGACGGCTATTGAAGTCATAATACTTTGTCAGTTCTGCGCTTTGCGTGCAAAACAATACGTGACTGGATGGTTTAGCGCATATTGTGTAGAATATTTTATTGATTATTCATCGCCATTCATCATTCTATTTATAAGAGAGTGGGTAGATTAAACAAAATAACAGGGGGTATAATAAATGAAACGAGAGAGGGTACAATAAATGAAATGAGAGAGAGTAGGATAAACGAAATGAGAGGGGATGAAATAAGCAAAATGATAGAAATATATCTACAAAATAAAGGAAGCATGTGATTAATATGTTAAGTTATGCTAGCCAATATGTGGGCGATTATGCGCAAAAATCGAACTTATTTTGCGATATATATAGACCACATAATGCTTTATTCTCACTAATAGAACAACATCGATTGATTACAGTGCTATTCTAGTGGTGAATATACATTTCGCACAAATTTAACGAGTAAGTGTATGTCTTTCGAAAATGCAGTTCCTTTCTTAGCTTTTCATAACTGACTTGTGAAAGAAAAGTTCGTCTATCTAAATAAATCTTCATAACTATTTAAAGATTCATATCTATTTAATACATAGAGCTTTTACAACATTGTCGTAGTTATTTTATTTAGCTAGCTCTTTGATGAACCTAGTTATTTAAAATTTATTGTTTTTAAAACAAAATAGTTGCAAACCGGAGATTGCTGATCACTATTTTAAGATAATGTATAACTGCTAAATAATTTACATATTTGTTGTTTTTTTTGTCCCTGTACCTCTATTCATTTTCTTTTTATTTATGTAAATAGTGAAAACAAGTTTCATGTAACAAATAGTTTTCATAATAAGCATTTAACAGAAATTTTATTTCTAGTATTTTAGAACGTAAGCCTAGGAAATTGCTAGATTTTTCATCAGTAGAATAACAAATATTGTATTTTGAAGAATTGCATGCTGATCGACTGAATATTTTGCCATATCATTATCAATATATCAGATTAATCGTGGTGCTATTTCTCAGGAATCTTGCTTTATGTTATTCAAATATCGGTTTATATTGTTACTTGACAATTAATTCGAATCCAACTTTTTGCTCCTTAAAATAATAAACATAAACAGAGACCGGATACCTAAATGAGCAGCTGAAAACTTTTAGTAACCAGTGCTGAATATCTCTAAATAGCACTGCTTATAAATCACTAACCACCACGCAGATATTTTCATCAAAGATATTTTTTCATAATTTTCTTTCGCTCTTGCTGAAAAACAATAAGTAACGTTAAATAAATCTCTGATTTTAATTTTAATAAGAATGAATATTTATTTACTAGTATTACAAACAATTAAAAAATGTTTCGTATCAAACAGCTATTCATGAAGATATTTGCGAATATCTGATCTTAAATGAATAGTGAACACATAATCAAATAGCTTTGAAGATATAAATAAATGACAAGCATTAACAAAAAGTTACGACAATTTGAATAGCTATTAAGATATGTAGACAGCTAAAAAATGTAAATAGCTGACAAGTATTTAAATAGCTATGAAAGCTTTAAGTAACTCTGAAGATTTAAATAGCTATAAAAGAATTATAGAGCTGTGGAAAAATTAAATAGTTGTCAAAGTTTCACTTAGCGTTGCGGGAGTGTGGATGTGGGTTGATTTTGAACCCTCACCCATTCACATCGACGCCCATCCTATAGTTTCACTATTTATTAAACTCAATCAACCATTTTCTTTTCAAATGATAGGTATTGCTCTGAGGTTTTAGTTTGTACAGAAAACTTCACAAAATACGATTCAAAGTTATCATTTTCGTCTGAAATACAAAAATCACTCTTTTTTCGATTTAAAAAAAAAAACTTCCCAGTGTTTCCCTGTTAATGCTTGAATTTCTTATCTCTTTTGTGGCGGTAATATCGACAAAATGTTGGACTATTCTGCATATTGATTTGTTCTGATAGTTATGTCACTACAAAAAGAAGCCTAATTATGTCAAGTCTGATGATTATGAAGCTCATAAGATCGCTTTAACTTTTCGAACGATGATGGATGAGCTGAAAAAAGTGACTTGATTTTACAAGCATCATAATCATCGGCTTTGACGTCATTAGATTTCTTTTCGCAGTGACATATCAAATCAAATGAATATAAACAATAGTGCAAGATCTGACCGATATTAGCACTACAAAAGAACACAAGAAATTCAAGAATTAACAGAGAAACCTTGTGAAGTGTTTTTTTTTAAATCGAAAACTGAATAATTTTTTTATTTCAATCGAAACTAATAACTTGAACCGTAAATATGCAGTTTGTTCTTATAAATACAAACTTCACAGTGATATCTATCATGTGAGTAGAAAATAGTTGATCAAGTTTGATAAATAGTTTAGTTATACGAATTAACATTTACGAAGGACTTTTGAAACACTCTGTCTATCAGCTAACTGAACTGCAAGGAGTCAAAAAAGAAAATATAGCCTAATTACTCTTCCAATTGTTGATGGCTGCTCTATTATCAAGAGACCTCCACTAGGAATCGGCCTAGTGCCGCAAAGGTCATGACGTCGTCACTGTGTACGTCAATATTTTCAAAAATTAAAACCCAAATTCTTCTACCCAATTCAACATTTACTCCATGCTTTGCATCATATATTTTAGAAATCAATCTTACAACTTTCACTCCGAAGTTTCTGACGATAGTAAATCATCCATATCACAAGTAATGTCAGAAAAGGAAACATTACACGAAAAAAATATGGATACAGCGGATAAACTGTAAGTTTGTCGAAGCTTTTTTCATTAATATTACAACTAACACACTAATCAGCTATTGATTACAAGGAAAAGTGTCCAAGTGTGAACTCTCCTTTCGACCAGCACTGCAACCATTAAATCGATCATAGCCAGTTGCGTAATACTGAAACTGCCATTGAATGTCAAAACCTTTGAAGCTGAGTTATGAATGTTATTTTGATCACGTCTCGATCTGTTCTAAAGCATTTCCAAATAAAATAAAATATAATGTTTTCAGCCTGAAGTTTTGCACACGGACAGATCTCATCATCACCAGATTTTATTGATGATTTTAGTTCGAACGAATGGTTCTTCAAAAAATTGACTTTTAAAGCAGATCAACTGTTTCCGTTTTTTTTTCATAAAATCTCAAAGGACTTAATATCTTCAGATGAAGAGATATACTTTGACGGTAACTTTTGAGACATTCTAATAACAATGATATCTATGCAAATATCAATTATGAAATGAAAAAAAATTCATTCGCTTTTCCGAAATGTTTTAGAAGAGTTCGACAAGTGAGTAAAATAACACCCATAGTTCAGCCTCAAAAGGTTCACTGATTCAATACATGTTAAGGAATTACACTATTCACTATGAACATTAAAAAAACCATAGTTGCAGTCGAAAACCTCACCTCATTAGCCCAACTCTAATACTGCTTTCGCTTTCTATTATCCAGAACTGAATTACGTACTTTTCCCGTGTTTCTGTTTTAGAAGAACGCAGAGTCAACGGGTCTTCTTCGGCATTGGAACGCTCATTGGGTTGACTTTACTTGGACTTGTCGTCGTAACCATATTTTTATCGACATTCGTATTTTTTAAGAAGTTCAATGGAAATGCTGCAACGGACTACAACACAGGTTTGTCAACTCTTTCTTTCAGCTTAACAGTAGATCATGCTGGTTGTTAAGAGAGGGTCCGTGAGAGCACTTAGGAACCTTATCAGGAGCCGGTCGCCGACAAAATTTTGATTTTCGATTTAGGTATCTCAAATGAAAGGTCTAGTCAAACCATAGACAAATCCAAAATATTAGCTCTTTCTGACTTCCCTATGAAAAATGGCATATTATACAAGTGATACACCCTCCGAAACCTGGAAAAAAGGCAGTGTTTTAGGGTGACCTTAGTATTTTGCACTTTTCTCTGCATCTGCTCATTCATTCGAGTTTGGGCACATCTCAAAAGATGCAGAAATGTTTTTTCTACAAAATTTAATAATTGTTTATGTTCTACAATGCCATTCATCAAGTGATAATTCCAATATACGAGCAAAAAGGACTATTAGCTAAAATCACGATTTTCTAGTATTTTGACTTTAGCCACGCTGAATCGTGCCATCCCAAAATGATTTATATATTTTCTGAAAGCCCTTAGAATTCTGCACCGTATAAGGTATTACTTTAAAAGACTAAAACACCAGCGAAAAAAGTTTGTCCATGGTACAAAGGCTGCGGATTCAGACCCTTTCTGTCAATTCCAACCCATGGTCAGGGTGATACATAGTTTATGTTCGTCGTAGTAACAAATACGACTTCATATTCGTAATCTGCATGAAAAACTGAATATGAATATGTTATTTGGTTGAAAGTAAAGTTAATCAGGGTAAAAATATGCTACCGAATACAGATAACTGGAGTATATCTCAAAGCATATATTTATAGACTTCTTTGTAAGCCTATCTAGTTGTTCATGAGCAAATGTGAAACCGTTTTTTATATCTTATTTAAGATCACTGGACTCTTACCTTCAAAATTACCTATGCAGCTTCTTTAAATTGCTTTTTATTTTTTGAGAAAATTCGATTGCCCTCAATGTTTATCGGAAAAGCATACGACACTCTAAAAACTGTCTACATACCTGATAGCTTTTATTGTAATAGATTATTCTAATACCTAAATGAATAGCATATTCGAAATCAGCGTGAAAAACTACGTCGAATAACATATATTTTGGAAAATTTTTTTTCCATCAAAAATCGCCCCTGTGTCCCCCTCAGGGCTATTTTTCTCAAACTTCGTCCGTGGCCCCCAAGGGGGTGATTTTGGATGGAAAAAAATTTTTTCCAAAATATATGTTATTCAACGTAGTTTTTCACGCTGATTCCGAATATACTATTCGTTTTGGCATCAAAATAAGCTATTACAATAAAAGCTATCAAATATGGACACTACTTTTTCAGTTTTATATGTTTTTCCGATTACCATGTAGAAAAATCGAATTTTCTCGCAAATAAAAAGCAATCTAAAACACATTCATACTTAATTTTGAGGGTAAGAGTCCAGTGATTCTAAATAAGACATAAAACTCGATTCCAAAGTTTCTTATGAGAGATCAGACAGGCTTCTGAACAAATCTCTTAATATATACTTGGCGATATACTCCAGTTAATTGTAGTCAATAGGATAACTTTTACTTGATTAACTTTGCATGCAATGAAATAACATTGTTATGCTTAGTTTTTCATGTAGATTACGAATATGAGTCACATTTTGTATTCCGATGAACAAAAATAATTTAGTATTCTAATTAGGAGGTAGAATTAATAGAGATGGTCATCACCCTCTGACGTTTGTGCCATGGACAAACTTTTTTCGCTGGTGTTTTAGTTTTGTAAAGTAATACCTTGTACGATGTAGAATTTTAAGGGCTTTCAGAAAATATATAAATCATTTTGGGATGGCATGATCCAGCGTGGCTAAAGTCAAAATACTAGAAAATCGTGATTTTAGCTAATAGTCCTTTTTGCTCGTATATTGGAATTATCACTTGATGAATGGCATTGTAGAACATAAACAATTATTAAATTTTGTAGAAAAAAACATTTCTGCGTCTTTTAAGACATGTCCGAACTCGAATGAATGAGCAGATGCAGAGAAAAGTGTAAAATACTAAAGTCACCCTAAAAAAATGCCTTTTTCCAGGTTTCGGAGGGTGTATCACTTGTATACTATGCCATTCTTCATAGGAAAGTCAGAAAGAGCTAATATTTTGGATTTGTCTATGGTTTGACTAGACCTTTCATTTGAGATACCTAAATCGAAAATCAAAATTTTGTCGGCGGCCGACTTGTTTGGTGGTCTCGCGGACCCTCTCTTAAGCACTATACTTTCTCACAAGTCTTTGTTTAGTTTCTCTTCTTTTCATAGGTTTAAGTTCATCATCGATCTTCTTTTGATATTCATGCTGAAGAAATATTAGGCACATTGATGATTAGATTTACATTAGTCATGGTCCAACCTCAAGGAACTAGTGATTTAGAATATCTCTCAAGAGTCCTTAAAAAGTAACAGATTACATACATGCATACTGTGCCAACTCTTTTTAACAACTTTTTAGCTTATGTCCCGGAGTCTAACAAGCGGGAAGCTGTACAAGATCTCCGATCACTTTGCACCAGAGATAAGTAACTTGTCAAAAAGTACTGGTAAATTTTAAATTATTTCTCTTTTACTTTTACTGATAAAATGCTGATTATTGAATTGAACCATGGCGAGACGAGTCTGTACATTGTTGTCTTTGATCCTCAATAGCAATGCAACGAACCAATCTCAATCGAATGGCGAATTTTAGAATATGACTGTCGTTTACACAGATCCCATATTGGTCCCTTATCTGTTCTAAGTATGGGTGAAGAGAAGATTGACATCAGCAACTATACCTACTGTAGTTTTTCATGTCAATTCATTTATTATTGATTTTTGTGCTTGATCTAATGTAGCTAGTTTGACAGTCACTGGTCATATTAGAGTGAAAAGTTTCATTCTCTACCAGGCATTGATCTTCATTGATCGACATCCCCAACAGATCAATGACAAATATCAGCGCCGATTCATGGTTGATGTTAGTGAACAAGATCGATGACGATGACGAAAAATAATATAACATGATCGAAATCAATGATATGGAGAATCATCGTATTCAATTTTGCCTTCTGAAGCCATCAAATATCTATATATCGGATTATCATTAAAAATTCGATCAAGATTGCATAAACTAGAGTTTCACAATACTTCGCTAGATGTTCTAACCTTCTCAGATTATATATCTTCCTTCAAATCATTCGACGAATTTCAAATGAGAAGGATGCTTATTTCCCTACTATAACAATGTTTACAATGTACTCATTGAATATCGCATACTTACTATTATGCATTCAATACAATCGAAATGCCTGAGCGTCTCTATCTGATTGATGATTTATGATCTTGCCACAACTATCTGATATCAGAACAACTTGCATAGTTTCTTCTTGATATACTGAAAAAGAGCTGAAACGCACAAATTAAAGTCTAGCATTCGATGCAAGAATATTTGAATTTCTTCCTCTTGAAGATATGTCGAACAGATAGAAATCATCTTAATGCTCACATTTTCATGATGGAACTTCGTTGGTTACCCATCCAGATCTATTAATAGATTTCATCACAGGGTCATCGAAATTTGAAAGTTCTATGATGGAATGGTCAAATTCTCCTTGCAATACTTTTCGATAGCAAGTATTGTCTAGATCTATATTAGATTCAATAGGATTGTTTCCCTGATATTTGGCCTGTTTTGTCTTCAATAGGATTTAGTACCAAAATTAACTTTTTTAGGAAGTTTCTCTCTAATAATGAAAACTGTTAGTGGTAAACAACAGTTTTTTTTGGGTTTATTTATTGTTAATACAGTCGAATGAATATAGTAATTATGAATAAATTGAAATTTGATTTTAGTCGAGATCTATTGTTCTAGTTTAATAATGAAGGAATAAAAGCAAAATAATAATAGAAGTTCAAGTGATTCATAGGCATTTGTATTTAGAAGGTTAATGAAACAAGTTCTCTCGTTTAAAATGTTCACTTTCTGTTAGAGAAAAGTTTTTCAATAGTAATAAATATTTGTCCATGATCATTTATAATTTTTCAAATGACAATAGGATGTAACAGTTGCGTCATAATACGTATCTTTATCCATAAACCCAACGACTAATAGCAGCGAAGTTATCGGCGATTACTTGAATTAGAACACTCATCGAAACACAGACATAATCATTTGGATAAGCATTTCTTATATAGTAACCTGACATACACGTATGGCGTGGTCGACGACGTAGTGAAGTAAGTATATTATCGACTGCTGTTTGTTTCCTTGTTGCCGGTGTTACACATACATAATCATAATTATCAGCTTCTCGCCAAACAAATCCATTTCGACATGTCAATGGTCCATAGACAAACCGACTCGGATTTCGACGATTAGCTGCTTGATTATTATCATTTCGTGCTCGAGTTCGAGTCTCAGCTAATACACATACATGATCATTGGAAGAATAAGCTTCTCGCCAAACATAACCTTGCTTACATGTATCTACACCAAAAGGTCCACCCGATGGATTGCGACGTGAATCAGCAGCAGCATTATCTGCCCAAGTTTGACTTCGTATTGTTGGTGTAACACATACATGATCACTTGGTATTGCTTCACGCCATACATAACCTTGGAGACAACGATCTGCAATATTACTTTCAATATAAACAGAAACAGTTCGTGTTCGAACATTGATTTCACCAGTAGTAATTTTCACATTGTTCATATTCATAGATGTAACAGGATTTCGTGTTGATGTATCATGTGTTCGAAGAAGATATGAATGATAAATTTTATCAGCTGGATTATATTTGATTTCGTGTATGAATACAAAATTTCGATCAAATCCAGCATCCCAATTTTCTTTGAAACGCATTTCAATAAGATAATAATGTTGATAATCCGATGGATCGAATGGTATACGTATCAATAATGGATAATTGCTTGCTGGATTCGTAAGTGTCGTTAAAGTTAATGTAGCTGATGTTTCACCTTTTTTCCCAAATGTATAAATACGATTAAGTGGAATCCAACCAAGTCGTTCCAAACCATATCCATTTAAGCCAGGTGGAGCCGAACCAAATTTGATTGTATTTGTCGTTTTGACATTAGCAGCACTCATGAGATCCCATTCATCATCATATTCGCCAATTTGTGCCCAATCAATATTTCTATAGTTGGGATCATCGGAAAATGAATGACCCAAACCATAAGCATGACCCATTTCATGGGCTATTAGCGTTAAATCGTGATCTTCGGCGGCATAAGCTTGTTTATTTCTACCCCATAAGTCAATGCCTGGACTTGTAATAACAATGATACGTCGCGATGCTCGAATCAATAGTTTGGAAGCTTTGACACAATCATCGAATCGTTGATCTCTCGATTTTTTCAGTTGTTGTTCTTTTGTTTCACTTATTGTATACCAACCATTGACACTTGATGAATCAAAATTAATGAGACCATTTGATATATCATGCCAATAATCAGCAAGACCTCCAGTGCCACGATCTAAACATTTTTCTTTAATCTCTGTCGGTGTATATTTCGGCGTTGGACTGTCGGAAAATTTACATAGCAAGTTATTCAACAATGACGTCATCATTTCAGACGACAAGAAAAGTTCAGCGACGGAGACGGATATGAAAATGTTACTTAATCCTGTATGATACTGTCTGAATCTCTAACACAATGTTTTTGAGAAAAAGTTCATATAAAAATAGTGCAGCTCGAAACACTTAACTACAGAAAACGAATATTTTAAAAAGCATCATGGCGAAAAGAAAGGTCTAACAACCCGTTTGTGGAATGTTAGCTAATGGAAAATAACACTGTCATGATCAAGTGACTATTTAAAATCCCTAGTTTGTTTTTTTTTAGAATTGTTTCTTTCGATACATGGGCAACAATTCAATCTTGCTATAGTCATAATTTTACCTTAGAAAATAGCAATCTTTTTCTCAGAATTACGAATATAATTCTTCAACTGCATTGTATATATATTCGCAATTTTGTGTCAAGTCGTACTTAGATTCTTTGGTTCTTATCTGCAAAAGACTGTCACAAATTATGCTTCGATAGCCGGGTTTCATGTGTAAAATAATGAAATATTTTCACCTCGAAAAGAGTTTTCATAACGCTGGTTTTATAGAAACAATAGCATCTATTTTAGACAATCGCATTGTTATTTATCAATCATGTTAATTAATATAGAGCCTGCATTGCCAGGCACAATCAATTAACTTGAAGCCTCTAATTGCTGCAAGCGCTAATCATATTTTCGGGTAATCCAAGAAAGAAAAATCGAATATAAAGATCCAGAACCAATAAGAAGATGATAATTGAAAATATAGCTATCTTCAGTCTCTCTTTGATGACGTTTGTCATCGAGTGCATCACGAGTAACGCTCTAATCTTAATTGAGTTTGTCACCCATATTTCAATCTTTTTGTTCTCTTCTTCTTTTCTATTCGAGTAGTGCATACAGGTACTAGTGTAATGATCTCTCTTCGTCCATCAATATCGTAATATCCCTATGCATTCACGATTGATCATTATAATGACATGAATCGATCCATCTCTCGTTTGCTTTTGTGTATTTAGTCTTTGTTTTATGCATATTTATCTTCTCAATTCTCAAATATTTAGTGCTTTTGAATTAATAATCTTGAGCGAAGAAAGCTACATTTCGTCAACTAGACTATGTTGAACCCTCATGCTATCAGAGAGCTATCTAAATATAAAAGGGTGAGATGTAAATATATGAAAAGAATTGATGAGGTCATTTCCGAACGATCACTAGAGATGATTCATTAACTATGAAATAATCATAAGTAGTTTTAATTCTTCGCTTAATCTGCTTGCGCTTCCTTTCTTCTCTTTAAAAAATGATATTTTCATAGATTCAATAGAACAAGCGATGCATCAGCTAAGACAATGGAATTTTTCAACAGGTGATCAAAAATTACTGTTAAATCTCTTGAATGAATGGTACTCTAATAGATCTTTAAATTCAGTATTAAGTCAGTGCGAAAAAAATAATGTAATAATTTCTAATAGTGTTAATACACCTTTTAAAATAATGTGCTATAATGTCCAAGGATGGGGCACACGAGCACTTGAAGTGATAGAATTAGTGTACAAAATAGAGGCCTCCATTTGTATTTTTACTGAAGTGGGCGAGCTTTGGAACACAAATAAACTTCCACATTTTAACATATTTTATCAGAAAGGCACTAATCATAGTGGAGGCGTATGCATAGCAGTAGAGAAGCATTTGAAGGCATCACGTATTGAAACAGACATACCAAATACATTAGTTATAGATATTATAGGATTATCAGAACCAGTGCGTGTCATAGGTATTTATTGGCCACACAGTCAAAAACGCAATCTTGATGACATTCTTCCCTTTCTGATAGAAGGAACCATTCTCTCTGGTGATTTTAATGCAACAGTAAAAGAATGGAATAGTCCGTCGACGGATAAGAGAGGAGTATATGTGAAAGAATGGATGGATGAGAATAATCTCAGCTACATTCCATCGACATCACACTCGTCGAAACGCTCGTTGCGCAATATAGATTTATCTTTTTCAAATATCCCTGCTATTTCATGTGATATAATGAACTTCGGCAGTAGCGATCATTGGCCTCTTGCTTTAACATGTGAAAATATATTTTTCAAATTGAACGGTTCCTTCTCACATACCAATTGGAAGGCGTTCGAAGCTATTTTAATACTTCTTCAAACATTCTGGGTAGAAGAACAGAAAAGAATAAACACAAATGAATGGTATTGTCAGTACGTGCGCTTCCTCGCAGCAGCGAAGAATAGATTAACAAAATGGAAAGAGAAAGAGAAATATAAGCCATCATTGCCTTATTATATAATCGAGAAATTAAAAGAAGTAAGGAAAATAAGAAATAAATACTATCATCTACGTCAGAGAGGAATAGTAAGAGAAGAAATAAGAGTACTTCTTCGAGTCATGACAAGAGAAATAAAAAATGAGATAGGAAAATATAAAGCGTCTCAATGGCAAAAGTTTTTGTCTACAATCCAACAGACACATGATAACAAAGACAAAATGTTTTGGTCATATCTATCCCGTATTTATAAAACACGTACATTACCATTTTATAAACTACTAAGTGGTAATAAAGTACTCTCAGAACAAAACGATATTACAAGGGAACTACATAACTATTATAGTGAACAGTTCAAAAAGCCAGTGATAGATCTGTCTGATTCACATGAAGTAGAAGTTGTTGATAAATGTAATGAAATACTGGAAATTTTATCTAATTCTGAAGCACAAATGGAGAGAACTAATATCGCCGAGGTCAGAAGAGTGATCCGATCCCTCAAACCAAAAAAATCAGCAGGTTTTGATCAAATATCCAACTTCATAATTAAAAAACTTCCGATGAGTTATATCGAATGTCTTGTTGTTTGTTTTAATCAATGGTTGAGTGAATGTAGATATCCAGAGGAATGGAAACTAGCGAAGATAATAACCTCAAATAAATTAAAAGCCGGTGTTCTTAAATGCAATCAAACTCGTCCGATTTCTTTAATTGCAACTCACTCAAAACTTTTTGAAAAACTAATGTTAAATAGAGTAAGATATTGGGCAGAGACAAATCATATTGTTCCAGTAGAACAATCGGGTTTTCGCCCAAGATGCTTACTACCCACCATAGTGTTGTCAATTTTCCAGGAGATTAAGAATAGTATGGCTGTCAACATACCAACTTAGCTATATATGTGGACTATTAGAAAGCATCTGACCGCGTGTGGCACGCAGCGCTCTTAACAAAACTGTGGAGGTTAGGTATACTCCTCAGTATGTTGAAAGTGTTAGTATCTTGGCTTAAAGATAGAAAGGCGTATATTGTATTTGGAGATAAGTCATCAGAAGTTTTTCATATAAACATCGGTCTACCTCAAGGTAGTAATCTTAGCCCGTATCTGTTTATAGTGTTTCATTGTGATCTTGTTCAATCTTGCGGAGTTCATTCGGGACATTTGTTCGCAGATGATTTATGCGTTCTTATAAGACCCCCATTGGAAGCAAAATTAACACCCATGATCGAATACTTAGAACGAGAAGGCACGAAAATATGCGATCAAATCTTTGAATATTCGAAAAAATGGAAGCAACCTATAAATATAAGTAAAACTGTTGCACAATTGTTTTATATACAAATAAAAAAGCCAATAGTAAAAATAGAAATGTATGGTCAAAGAATTGAAATTGTAAATGAATTTAAGTATGGGTGGGTGTGGGTGTGTTGGTGTGGATGTGCGTGTGGGTGTGGGTGTGGGTGTGGGTGTGGGTGTGGGTGTGTTGGTGTGGATGTGCGTGTGGGTGTGGGTGTGGGTGTGGGTGTGGGTGTGGGTGTGGGTGTGGGTGTGGGTGTGGCTATACTCAGCGTGAAAAGCCATACCTATGCCCACATCCACACCCACACCCACACCCACCCACACCCACACTCACACCCACACCCACACCCACACCCACACCCCCACCCCCACCCCCACCCCCACCCCCACCCACCCCCCCACCCCCACCCC
>CAJNSZ010001190.1:0-24776 GCA_905329745.1 Rotaria sp. Silwood2 | reverse complement strand
TGCGAAACAAATAGAACCTTCGAATTCACTGAGCTTCTCGCGATTATGCTCTGACTGAGTCAGCAATTTTTTCAACCACATTGTAAAAATCTTCGTCATAAAACGAAAGGATATCCAAGCAGACAAATATTTTCAAAAACGCGTTTACACGTTTGAAAATGTGTCTTAAAAATATAAAAAGTAGATGCTTTTGCCCTTTTTTGTGCGTTTACACATGTTTTCAACGAGAGCACGATTGTAAAGCGTATAAGCGCATAAAAAGAACATGAAACACAGATAGCATCTTCCCAGTAGTCAATTACCATCATGATTGGGATAACAGTTTACGATCGTGAAGACAACTGCGTTTTGTCTTCTTTTTATGCTTTTATATGTTTCTACAATCGCGTCCTCGCTGAAAATGAGTTTAAACGCAGAAAAAAGGGCAAAAAACCAACTTTTGAAAATGTCTGTTTGCTAGGGTATCAGCCGGCGAGATAAAAATATCAAAAGAAAGGTTCTGAAAAGACATTTATAAATATTAGATTCAGAATAAAGACAATTATCATCAACATAGCATTAAAATAAGTTTAATTTTGAAAATATTGCGATAAAGAAATATTCTCGTTTTAAGGATATATCTAAAGAAAAATGTAATTTTTGGCGTCTCTTGATTTTCCAGTTAGAATACTCAAGCACACTTAGTGCTATAGAACATTAATATTTTAACCTTTGCCCATGAATTAGTATTACCAGGGTCTATATCTGAGTACCACAGCCTCAATAAATAATGGAAAACACAAAGACATTAATCAATCGTTCAATTTTATTTATAAATAATAGCCTAAGCACATATCTCACATTCGATGACAATTCTACAAGGAATAGTGCTACTATTCGCTACAGTATCCTTATGAGACTAGAAATTTTAAAGCACGAACAGATTGAATACACACTATTTTTATAAGAAAAAGTCGCATAATCACGGTATAGCACTTATTCATGTTTAGTAGGCCTTTAAAATAATCATAAAGTCCTACTCATGTCAATCTGAACTCTGGAATTCACATAAGATTTTTGGGATTACAATGAGATTTTTGGGATTATCATGGGATTATTGGGATTATCATGAGATTCAAAATCCCAAAAATCCGCCGTTTCCCCCTTGGTCCAGAGTCTGCTATTGCCTCCTTGTGTAGAATACAGGACTTAGGAACCTAAAGGTACCTCTGGAATACAGGACTTCAGGACCTATAAGTACCTCTGGAGTATAGAAGAGTGCTTACTGTAATTAATACTAGACTAGTTAGCGCTAATTAGTTAAGTACTCACGTAATTAGTAGTAGTTAAGATGAGTACTAATTAATTAATAAAGACTTCTTTAACAATTATATACATTATCGATGTGCATTGATGACTTTCTATGTTACATAATTAATATGGTAAAATATGGATTCTGGACTTCAGTTTGGATAACGCCAACTTTGGTTCACTTCATATGACCTTTTCTATATGAGTAATGATTTCACTATAAATCTTAGACTCTAAACGAGGTGCTCGAAAAATGATTTCTTTTGTTGCTTTTCAAGTTCTTTTAGACTTTATAGCTAGACGTTCGTGCATGTAGAGTCATTGATTGAGGGACGACTTCGAAAAATATTTTGGTTAACCATAAGTATGCAATGTGATACGAGTAGGAGTTGTTTAGATGTGACTATCTTGTAGTTTCTGTAAGCTGTGGTCGTTGCATTGCCTTAATCTCAAGCCACACTTATACACATCCCCGTTCACAGCACACCATTCATACAAATATTAATAATTTTCATGTATGAGAATTTTCGAAGGGTGAAGAAAGCTTTGCTTTGATTTTCTACCGCCAATGTTTGTTAAGGTGATATGCCAATCAAAATATCAAACTACACAGAAAAACATGTGCCTCAATATACTTTTCAAATTGTTTTTTTTCGAAAAAAAGACTATCGTCTTCCCTGCCATATTCTTTCAGAATTTTTTTTTCTTAAAAATTCTACTTAGGTCATATCAAAAGTAGTGAGCTTCCCATCTTAATTTCATATAGACTGCTTGGAAAAAATTTCTTTTCTTATGAACAGATGGAGCGTCTTTTGCTCTATCTTTCTATGCTGTTTGGTCAATATTCAATCAATATCATAATAATAAAATTATCATAAAACTGTTTTTTTATGCCACTCCAGCTGGTACCAATAGTGTATATTATCATCCATGCATGTTTTCTTTTCGTTTTTCTTTATTTTTCTCCTCTTCTTTCTTTCACCTTCTTTTTCTTATCTCTTCTAACAACTATACGTTCATATATTTTACAATGCACAAAAACTAATGGTAATGGAACACATAAGAAATGCAGAAACAATTTCAACAACTTTTATTTTATCACATGTTCAACATAATCAACTCGGTTATCTATACACAATTGCATTCTTTTAATCCATTTCTAGAAGGCGTTTTTCTATTCTTCTCTATTTAAAGAATACATGAAATCGCATACACCACCAAATAATGACTCTGAATCGCTTTGATCAGCTAAATTTTTTTAATTAAAACAACCAAAAGTCACATGGTGATAAATCTGGAGAATTAGGATGAGAGGTATTATTTGAGACGTTTTGACTCAAGATATTTGGACATATCTTCATGAATGTGGTCTTCCATTATCGTGATGAATAATAATACGACTGGTGCCATATGAGGGTCTTTGACGTTTGATTTCATCGACAAGTGGTCGTAAACAATTGTTGATGTAATAGTGATGATCAATCGTTTGTCCTCGTTCCACAGGATAAATCAAAACAGGATCACCTGACTTAAAAAAGATGGAAAATAGAGTTCTCGGAGCAAACTTATCGCGTCAAACTACAGTAGGTGGAGGATCTTCTCTTCTCATTCACGCTGCATTTGATGACTTTCGACCAATTTGTGTATGATAAAACCATGCCTGGTCACCAGTTATTATATCACATAAACGTCATGTTCCTTCTTGAAATTTCGCTAAATTTTGTTTGCATATTCGAACTCATTCAGCCCGTTGAAAGTCAGTTAGATTCTTGGGTATATAACGAACGGTAGCCTTCTTAAGGTTTAAATGATCGTTGATGATTCACTGAACGGTGCCATGACTTAAACCAGTTTGCTCTTGCGTCTGTTCCATTGTGATGTGAGGATCATCATCAATAAGAAGGCAGACCTGTTCAATATTTTCAAATGTTGTTTCGGTAACAGGTCTACCAGGTCGTGCTTCATCTTCAATTTCTTCTCCGCCTTCACGAAACCATTTAGCCCACCTTTTAACTGTTGCATAAGAAGGAGCTTGATCGCCACAGACAGAATATAGTTCATCATAAATCGCTCCTGCTGAGATATTAAGTGCTGTGCGTACTTTAGTATAAATGCGAAAGTTTTCTTTATTTATCTACAACAAATGAATAGTGCTAACGATTAAAATTTCTTAAGTGGTCTGTTACGAGTCGTTTATCAACTCAAAGTGACTAAAGGCTTAAGCTGCGCAAGACTGAACTATTTTTCTGAAGTGGCACGTATATATACCGTAACTCAGACACTGAAGAATATTGCAGAATATCATCAGTCAGATCAAAGGAAAGAGATGAAAGAAGTCCATTAAGAGAAACACTAGTACACGACAAAAAAGAGAAAATGTACTTGAATAACCTAAACATAGGAAAAGAAGAGAGAGAAATATAGCGTGTTTTCTAGAAAGAAGAGAGAAAAACAAAGAAAAACGAAAAGAAAACATGCATGAATGATAATATGCACCATTGGTACCAGCTGGAGTGGCACAAAAAACAGTTTTATGATACTTTTATTATTATGATATTGATTGAATAATGATCAAATAGCATAGAAAGATAGAGCAAAAGACGCTCTATCTGTTCATAAGAAAAGAAGTTTTTCCAAACAGTCTATATGAAATTAAGATAGGAGGCTCACTACTTTTGGTATGACCTAGATATACTACCTAAGAATGATTATTATTAATATTTCAATATTCGATTTCTTCTAGAATCATCAATGCAAAGTCCAAAGCGTTCTAAATCTGCGGGAGATTTACAAAGACTCTACCAATGCAATCGAGATATCTCCGAATGTCGTCAAGGTACTCTTTTTATGGCTCAGAAAGAGCAAGAGAGAGGATATATGATTAGTCAAAAGGATTGTAGAAACATGGAAACAATATGTTTACGAAGGAGTAGATTATATTTGCTGCAGCATTATGAAAAGATTAGAGTCTATACCAATGGTGTCGTCTCGAGACCGATGCCACAAATACCAGATTTCCCCAAAATTTGCATGCGGTCTCAGGTGACATCTAGTCGATCTAAGAAAAGCCCTGCAATACCAAGACCTGTCAAACCAAAGCCTAAGCCTCAACCCGAGCAACTTGTTAATCGACCATCGTCACCTGTCCCTGTACTTGAAGTAGCTGCCGTTGTGTTCAAAAACAATCAAGCTATCATTGACATGAAAATTAAATCAACTGAGTCTGATAATACTACTGATGACGATAGAAAAGATAATGATGATGATATTATCTATCCAGCAGGTATCACTGATCGTCGTCCATATAAAACTGTTGCTAAATATCGACGGATGGTGGGAAAATCGACCGATTTTAATGCCCAACCTCTTTGCATTGGTGAAGATGAAATAGAAACAACTGTTCTCGGTTTAAATAGTTTTTCTGAAAAACACGGTTGCAATTTGATATTCACCGACGAAGAACATCGATTGGACAATAGTATCTATCGTACTGCTTGTGGTGTAGCCGATTTAGGAAGTATTCATCTTTTGGCGACTGATGCGGTTCAAACGGCAACTTTTTGCTTCATCATGGATTTCGATTTTAACAGTGAATTTCAACAATCGAAAAAGAAAGTGGACACATTCGTCATGGATTTTAGTCAAGCGGTATCAACAATTCTATCATGTAATACAAACAGTATTCGGGTATTTTCAATCAGTAAAATGGAAAAAGAGAAGAAGAAGAGTGAAGTAAAGTTTGGAGTAACATCGCCAGAACCTAGCAAGACTGAACAACTTGCGAAGCTATTAAAAGTATGTTTCTCTCTTATATAGAGTTCACTGCGGGAGGGGGAGGACGGTTCCAAAATAAGGTGACAAATGTTCGAAGAGAGATGAATAAACCAAGTTTTTCAGAGATAGGAACGAAGTAAGGACAAAAAGAAGACAATACTTGAGATGAGCAGAAACAGTGAAAAAAGGATAAACGCCATGCGCACAACACATGCAAGCGATGATGCCACAATATTAATGACCTTCCTCTAACTGTGTTCAATCGAGTTAAAATTCTCATGATCGATAATAACCGCGCTGAGATATACTAAAAGAAATCCCATGTGAATAATAAATTAAAAGACTTATTTTGAGAAAGTTAAACGATACATCTCAGATGCATTCGAAGATATCATCAAATGATTTTCAACCTGATCAGAGAAAGGAAGAGGAGAACCATCGGTTGAGTGTTCTTTGGATATATCTCTATGGAGACCTAGAAATGATCAAAGAATTAGAGGATGTACTCTCAAGAATCATTGTGATCAATGTAGCTTTGTCTTTACTGTTGTCGGCTCCTATTCTCTTGGGAATACTAAACGAGACATAGTACCGTCGGTTTTAGATAAATACTGAAAGACATTCAAAGAAATAATTTCTTGTTTACCATTTTCGTCTGTCATTATTCTAGACTCATGCTCTGGCAGGTTTTAGTGGTGATAAAATTCTTGGTCGTGTTATTGCTCGTGATTATGACTATACATGGAAACCAGCATTACAGGCATTAAAATTGCACATAAATGACCTTGCTCCTGAGTATAACTACGATTATAGACCGTCCTATGTACCTGACACACTTCAACGTGGAGGTCATACATACTTCTTACCTCGTGGTTGGTATCGTCATGCTCTTAGCGTTCTACACAAGTATGAAAAGGATCCAAAGTGGCTCGGTCAATCCAATACGGAAGGTGAATGGCCAGTTGCCTATCATGGAACAAAGTCTTGGGCAGTTGCAAGTATTGTTCAACAAGGTTTAATGACTGGTGCTGTTAAAGTTGATGTGATGCGCCCAGAAGCCATTCAACAGATGGGAGAAGAAGCAAATAGTCCTGGTCTATATGTAGCCACACACTGTGATGGTGGAGCGCAAATCTATACTGAACCATTTACAGCAAGGGGGAAAAAGCAGATTTCAAGATTTCAAGATTCTGAAAGATTCCAAGAGATTTCCAAAGATTTCCAAAGATTTCTAGAGATTTCTAAAGATTTTAAAAGATTTCTAAAGATTTCCAAAGATTTCCAAAGATTTCTAAAGATTCTCAAAGATTTCCAGAGATTTCAAAAGATTTTAAAAGACTCTAATTTAAGAAAATCTGCTTGCTCTAATCAATCTCTGCTTGAAAAATTGTTTAGTCTTATTTTATATGCGTTGCTATATGGCTTAGTCCTTTCACGGCAGAACGAATCATATAAAATAAAATGAGTTTGTGACTATGTTTTTATGTCTTCCTTCACCTATCTAGTCATATAGTTCTATGTGTGGGTATAATTTTACAGTCTCAATGAAGACGATCGAAAACAACAAAACTAAATTTATATCGAATTCTGGAAAATTCGATCTTAGATTTTTCATTCAGAAAACATATTTTGCAGTAATAACCATTCTTTTTGTAAACTTTCAAAAGCATAGCGAAGATCGAAGAATTCAAATCCTTAACTAGCTCCTAATTATTCATGGTCTTGATTTCTCTTTGATAAGACTCATTGTTTCTGTGAAATACTGTGCGTTTACCAAGAAATCAAAGAGATGAATGTCTTAAAGCTTATTGCAGTCGGAAATTGTTCGACTACTTACGTTTCGTCGCACTTGATATAAGATCATTGCTTTGTTAAAATAGTTTTTGTTTAAACAAAAAAACTGACATTAAATGGTATTTGCCTGAACGCATCACTTGTTCATTTGATTTAAATTGAAGACAATATTAGGTCCGAAATAGTCTACTTGATATTTAGTTTTAAGATTTATATCAACATTCACTATAAATAGTGCTCATTACCACAGTTCGCTCGATTGTACACCGAACTTCATTTTACCTTCAACTCTGACTATCTGCAAGATTCTCTTTTGAAAACTACTCCTCGAAAACATAAGATTATTTAAAAAGAAATGTTTTTTTTATTGCCGGAGATGATCATTTACTGAAATGAGTCTTGGCCAACAGCCCGCATCTACTGTATGGCAACATGCCTCAGCGTCGCGAAACTCAATTTTTTAATTTTCTGTATGATTAAGATTTAATTTTAAGTGTTTCATTTTCTTACTCAACACGCTTTTAACAGTTCAAAGAAATGAATCAAAATACATTTCGTATTCTCATGTTGAATGTTAAGTGTATATAATAAACAGAATAAGAAGACTACGAAGTTTAATCTATTAGGATTGACGTTTTAGTTTCTATAAAAGAAATATAACTCACGATTGTGCAATACTAGCTATCATAAGATCCATTCTATCGACTTTTTTTGATAGTCCATTCATAGAAATCGAATACTTTTTGTGACGATCCTTATCTTTCGACATTCGGAGTATTACAAAGTTGTCGTTCTTTAATTTATCTGAAACAATGCAGGATACGAGTTTCTTTAATAGATATTATCTATTTGCGTAATTGTCGTTGTAGGCAGTAAAGACCTAATAGTTTTCTTAATTCGAAAAATCAGATTAAGATTTATTAAACTGTTTATATGAAAACAAAAATTATTCTATTTGCCTACAGACTTTTCCTAAACCAGATGTTGATGTTTTTCCATTTTAACAAAGTAATGTTACTATAAATCTCATTACCGATATTTGATTAATAATCTTCCTGCTTGTTGCACAGAATAACTTCATCTTTATGTAAGGTCTTCTTTTATCTAGCACGAGAGATTATGATTCAGGCCATTCATCATGTTTATTCTAAATTTCATCCTCTACTACAATATCTTTCTTCCGTATAAAAGCTCACATTATCATATAAGGAGAATTAACTCATTAAATCCTGACAAAACTATTCTGCTTATTTTGAATACAAATGTGGGCATCTTCACTAAGATTCCATTCAAAGATGTAGTATATTCATTTCCATAGACATTTTTTATACACAATAGGAAGGTATCAAGCTTGAACAAAAATCTATATTGTGAGTCACTCGATGTAGACAATAAAGATGAAAAGTAATCGAGATAACTTGGAGTAGTATTCCAAACAGCTTATGACACCATATTAAGATGTTATATAGCTCAAATGTGAGCTGGGTTCCCTGATGATTTTCCTGAAAGATTGTGTGTATTTGAAGAGTTTGATTTCGCTCACATGCAAGCAGAAAAGTAGTAAAACTATTCTTCGTAACATCTTCAACTATGACACATTTCTTTAAGACTTCAAAATTTTGAAGTCATTGATCACTCTGTACAAAAGAATCATAGATTAACATAACAATGTTAGTCGTTTCATAGTATTAGGGTTGAATCTAAGTTTATGTTGCAATTTCATCACGAGAAAGTCTAATAATGACAGCCCCTTTTAACAAATGCTCTCTTTAATACAGAGTCATAAATGTTTCTTGATCCTGTGATTAAAACTCGAGTATGACTACGTCAATAAAATAAAAACTGCCTTGGGCATTCTGCAAAGTCCGTATCCTATTGAGAGTACTTCTGAACGAGAGTATATGCAGCAGCTTAGAATATTCCTAAATCTTAAATGATCATTTTTAAAACTAAACATAAAAATAATCTTCTTGAGATAATATACATGCGGATGAGGATGGACATTTTATGGATTTATCACTTTAAAAATATTTCTTTAAGCTCTTTTTTTCATGAAACATAGAACTTTTGAGATGTTGTTAATACCAACAAAAAAGGATGAACTTCAATTGATATTTGTCTGACTCATCATTTCAAAGAACTTTAGCAATATTAAATATGCATATGACAAGATTATAGCTCCATTAGGCTAGTATCCAGTAATGAATTGAAAACTAAAGCTCATTAGTTTTGGAGTATAAACAATATTCCAGCATTTGACTAACATCATTTGAGCTACCATTAACTAAAGGAAGGATAACCAGTTCGACTGTGGACAGCAGTACTGTTCTGTTATACATTTCACAGTTTTCGTTGCAAGGAGTTTTTATTTAAATGATTTTGAAGCTTCGATGTAACCTCAAACATAGAAGAAGATTTTGCCATTTAGGTCATAATAATCCAAAGATAGTTTATATGACTTTTAGCTATTCCTTTTGTCAAAGATATGTTTTCATGTAAAGAGGTAGTGTCAAGACGAATTAGTTACTGCATGCAAATTATTCATCATTCACTTTTCGTATTTATCAAATTTTATGCTTGATTCATAAGGCATAGATGTTTCTTTATTTACATTGACATTACTTCAACAAAAAGTCACTATCAAAGGACGTGTTTATATTGAAAAGTAGAATGCTTAAACGCATTCGAATCAAAGTTACAGGTCTCACCGTTAAGTTAACATTTATAAAATATAGGTTGTTTCGACATGCATCAACCAATATGCTCCAGTTTTCATTTGTCTACAGTGTTTGGAGGATGTTCAAAACTGAAAACTTCAACATAATATTTTGTCTTGTTTTCTTGATGGTTAAATGAAAATTTTCGAATCACATCATAAAAATACTAAGATTTTTAGATCTATATTCCTTATGCATGGAATTCATGCTAAAATAGACCTTTTGTTTAACACCTTTCAAATCTCTTTTTAAATATGAATCAGATACATTGCTAATTCATTTCAACTATCTCTATCCAACCATCAAGGAAACAATTATGCAATCTGCAGAAACTTGATGCTTTAGTCATGCTACATACACTGTTAACACTTTAAAGCCATGATATCGTGGTCAATGTATACCAAGAGCAACTTACAGGTAAAATTTATAAGTTTAGTAGTGAAGTTTTCCATGGACTCCAATCTGTCTCATCTGCTTAACTGACAATACAACTGTCTCTGCTGGAAGTGATAGTCCGTGTCAAATGTACCTTTTCAAAGTTGTTTAACAGAGTTCCTAAAGAGAAAAACTCTTAGCAATTTGCGTATCGAACGCAGTCTCTAGACAATCCTTTTGAAAGGCTTCCCCATTAAAACTATCGTATTCGTGATCAGATGTTCAACCAAGCTTCTTTGGAACACGATTCACAATTAATTACTTACGAGCTTATGTTTACTTTCTAAAATATTATTTATAGTCTACGGTTCAGTTGATTGCGAAGAATCATTCAATTGATAGGAGAACAGTTTTCAATGAAAATTTTCATATACAGAATCATTCCTGTCATACATTTCGCGGTCTCTCTGATAAATCTGCTATGTATTACTATTGAATGTTTCCCAAATCTTAGTCGAGTATTGTCAATAAACATGCTAGATATTTTACAGTTATTGTCTAAAGTATGCATTCACTTAACTATTAGTATCTATGGCCAGTAATTTGACAGCATCTTTCAGGGTCAAATCAACCAAAACAAAAATTGGACACAAGCGGAACACAAATAAATTTTCATACAGGACCCTATTCCAAACATGAGCGCTCCGATTGAGTCAAGCGGGTGTTTATAGAATACGTGCGTAGTTAAAAATTTCGCATGAAGTACCTCTTAAGACGAAAATTAGTTATAGAGGACAGCCTAAGGATTAAAATTGAAGTCAGAGAGAAAATCTGATTGGTAGTTGAATGCCAGAAACGTCGAAGTCACAGAGAACGCGCAAGCTTAAAGATTGACTGGACAGATAATTGATAATGGGTACATTATGTAACCTAACTAATAGTGCAAAAGCACAAAATTTGGGGAAGAAAAAATTGAAGTAAAAATAAGTAGTCAATAGTATTGTTCAAAGCATATATAGCTATGCTACAAAGTTAATCTTACACTTCAAATACACACACACAGACATCGGATTGAAGAAAAATATGAGTACATAAAACTTAACTTATCTATTTTTTTCTTTTCGCCCCTCTAAGTAGCAGAAGTATTCTATTTAAAAGATATTCGATAGCATTAAGAACTTTGGAAAGAATCTAAACAGATTTTAAGTACGCATCTCTCAATATCAAATGCTTTCACTTACGATGGTACTGATGTGTATTGATATTAATGATATAGTTATTGTTATGTACTTGATTTTTTCGTCCAAAACTGGGTCCTTCATAAAAATAGTGACTTTTGTGAAATTAGGCTACAATTAATACAGGTAGAGAAATCTGAATCTGCAATTAGTTTTTACAGTTGTGTTCGTGCAGTTTTGATTAAAGGAAGAGATTTTTGAAGAAGTTATGCTTTGCATTAAGTTTGATAATCCGTAGACGAAATTAGTTTATTTGATCAAGCAGTCAAGTTCAAACTTTCTGAAAACTAACAGCATGTTTAAACTACATGCATCCGGCAATATTTGATAAATATTTCTTTAAAAAATCCTTCTTTACTAGAAAGATTCTTTGTTTAAAGGAAAAACTAAAGATGTTAAAGTATTGATACAATAATATGAAAACGTGGTCAATGTCAGTCCCATTCACTCTTCACAATTCACTTCTATATTCATGCTGGACCATGCGTCATTTTAATGTTCGGAGAGATTCTTAAAGATTTCTAATCATTTCTGAAAATTTCCAGAGATTTCTAGAGATTTCCAAAGATTTCTAAAGATTTCCAAAGATTTCTAAAGATTTCCAAAAGATTTCTAAAGATTTCCGAAGATTTCTAGAGATTTCTAAAGATTTCCAAAGATTTCTAGAGATTTCTAGAGATTTCAGAGGTTAAAATCTGCTTTTTCCCCCTTGGGTTTTTCTCCAGCCAAAATGACTACCCCGTTCGATTTACCAACATCTTCTTGCTGAACGTTCGCTTTATCTGACTTGCAGATAAACCGAACGGGTGGTGTATTTTTTAAATAACTCACTAAAAATCGAAAACAGCATCGATTGAACTGAACCGCTAGAATTAGATAGAGTTGAAGATGAGGAATCGAATGATATCATTTTTAAAAATTTTCATTGAAATTTGTAAACAGGAGTGAGTAAATTCACTACTCATTGATATTTTTGCTTGTTCTCCGCTAAAACGTTCGCTTTACCAGCATATTTTTTGCTTAGCGTTCGCTTTGCGAACATTGCAGATAAGCCGAACGTTTGAGATACCCCATTTCATACCACTAACTACTCAATTATTAGACGAGTTACAAATCTTTTTTTTTATATGAGTAGATGCAGAATTTAATTCTCTTTCCCGTAGTATAAAAAGAAAAATTTTAGCCCTTAGAATAATCAAGATATAAGTGATGGAACACAGGAAGTGGCGAAACTACCGGGGGAGCTTGGGGGAGCTCAGCTCCCCCTAGAAAATTTTGAACCTGCTGTCAATGCACATGTGAGCTCCCTCCAGAAGGGTCTTGAAAAGAGTTGAGCTCCCCTAGAAGGGTCTTAAAAGTAGTTGAGCTCCCCCTAGAATTTTTTTCTGGTTTCACCACTAAACACAGGCACCCCTAAAATGCGTTCGGTTTACCAACATTGACTCTATATGATATATATGACGATACTGGATAAAAAGAAGTGATGTCGCTCGAAGAAGAAAATTATTTTAAGGGGACCCCTTTCCGGGGTTTCTGAAGAACGGCTGGGCGAAATTTTTTCAAACTCTCAGGGTTGATAGACCTTGATGAGTAGAGCAAAAGTTTTCATAGACACAAAATTCTCAGATGCCTCCTTATAGGAGTTTTTGGGGTCCTAAGACCTAAAAATGACCAAAAGTTTTCCCCTCGCAAAACTCGAGACTTCATTATTTTGACCTGAAACTTTTTGTGTGGCAACTAGGGCCCAATCGGGGTGCGTTTTTTTTTGGTTTTGAAAAATATTGGTTCCATACGTCAGGAGAAGCAAAATACTGAAGACCTTGTCAAAAACCTTGTTTTTTCCATGGTACGAATTTTTCTAAAGGCTGCCAAATTTTATAGGAACGACATTTCGAAGAAAAAAAAATACGCACCCGAATTTAGTCGAAGTACTCCCAAAAAAATTTTGAGCCCGATCGGTCCAGCTGTTTCGGAGAAAAAGGGGGAAAACTTCAGGTTTTTGCCTCAAAAACCGGGTCTTCAGAAAAATTTTTAAAAAATTGAATTTTCATCGTTTTTCGAGTTTTTCACCACAAAAGCAAAGTTTGAAAAAAATTGAAATTTTTGGGTCCACAAAGGGGGGGTCCCCTTAAAAGTAGTGCACTAGATTTTTTAATTCTTCTACAAATTATGAGTTTCTAAAGCGACTCCGCGCAGGTAAACAATAAGAAAATTTTTTTGCTCCTTGAAAGTACACTGTATTCATTCATTTGCACTACATTATAGAGGCTATTCTCAATTGTGATTAGTGGATCAGATGCTATATGTGAACAAGTGTTGATTTAAAACGAAAATAATACTGTTTCATTTTCTAGTGTAGAAGGGGTCTTTTCTGTACGGGAAAAATTGAAATATATAGAGGTCAAACAGACTAGAAAAAATAAAGCCGAATTAAGAAATGTGATTGGTGCATTAAAATTTAAATCATCTCAAAAAGATGACTTAAGTTCAATTATGCAATGTGATTGGCGTATTACGTTTTAAGTTAATTCGTTTTATTCTAGTCTGTTTGGGGTCATAGCCATGCTGCGGTTCACACGATAGAAAAGAATAATAACTTTTTTATCTCATATGAGACGAATGGTCGTATAACATTTAGCTGTATTGACCGAACGGCACCTTTTCTCGTCGTGTTTGTTCAGTTCATGAGAAAGAAATGAAAATTTTTTTTTTTTCTCTCTAACATATATTGACGGACACCTACAATAACACTTGAATATTACATGACATAATATACTTTAGGATGATCTGTATGTATTTTCTTTATTTTTCTACGTTTCATTTTAGTTAAGATAGAAGATCTATGTGCTGAAGAAACAAAAGATTATATTTTTCTTCAGTACTTTAATTAACGCTGTTGAAATAAACTAAGCGTTTGTCACTTGCATAATTTTTTTTACCTCTAAATAGTACATCTTAATTGTAGTTACAATCGATCATATTCTAACTAATGAACTAAGGTTTGTTTTATTTTTTCTTTTTCCAAAATAAAGAAAAAGAAATTTATTTCTTCGAATTTTAACTAACCATATTAATGAACTCGCTAATCGAAGTTTTAAGTCGTTTTTATTGTTTGAGTATCTTATCAATATCAAAATATACATTAATACTGAAGTAAAAAGGTTGATGCTGTGAAATATCACATATGATGAGCGTCCTAATTTAAAGGAAAAAATTAAAACATCGTTCACAGACAATATCTCTCCAGACAGTTTTTACTTACGAATCGATCTTTCAATGACATGTTGGTCGTTCCTCAAAAGTAGATTTATCGTATTTAATTGGGTTTGCCAAAGACTCGAGTTTTAAAAGTTCTGTTTTAATAATACTTTCATGTAGTGTAGATGTCTTTAATATTAATGAAACTATGATTGGTCTGAAATTATTAATAAACTGACCTTTAGTTATAGAGCGAAACTTTTATTTATTTTGAAATAATAGAAAAATGAAAAACGAAAACTTTTCTAAATCCAATATAGAAAATTAATACTAAGGTATGGAATTTTGAAGATGCGAGACTATTATTGAATAAGTGAGTTTTATTAAATTTTGTTCTCTTTTTGCAAATAGAAAACAAGAGGTGACAATTTTTACTATAGATCCTTGAAATGTGCTTTCAAATATAGTAGAGTTAAGCTGAATATTCTTCCTTTGTTTTCTGTTCTTAATGATGCAGTGTTTATTCATTCATTGTCCTATAATATCAGCGAGGAAATACGTACATCACTGCATCTCTGTAATATAATAGCCTTGACCAACAAATAATATACGATGTACAATGTGTGCTAGGAGAAAAAGATAGTATTTTTTACTACAATATACAGCGTGGATCAATAATGAGTTGAATAACATAAGTCAGTAATTCCTCATTATCATTGAAAATATTTACCCTTTCATATGTCTGTACAATAAAATTTTTCATTTATTCTCGTACAATAATCAGATCGAAAATTGAATTGATAAAGTTATAAAATCAAAAGTATTATTTAATATATTTGTATAATGTTGAAATGAAAGAAAACTGAGATGCTTATTCATCAAAAGGTCATGCTCACTGACGTTTCAAGGCTTATAGGACTTTTTATTTTTAAATCATTTTTTCATCTAAATAAAAACTGTTTGAACTTTAGTAATATTTATGTAATCTTCTGAAAATGAATACCATTTTTTTTGTTTTTATTTCGTTACACCAGTCATTTTATTAGGGATCAGTAGTGATCGAACTTATGAAAAGAAAAGTATAACATATCTTTCATTTTAGATAAAATGATCAGTAGAATGGAAATATTACCTAATGAAATTCTTCTTCATATATTTTCTTATCTTGAATGGTTCGATATGTTAACATCTTTCTGGTCATTAAATATTCGCTTCAATTCTCTTGTATGTTCAATTCTTTCGATAAATGACAATAGATTGAACAGTGGTCTGCTTATTACGCATGGTTTATCTTATAATAAATTTTGTTCAATATTATTTCCATTGATTTTAAATTCATCATCTCTTTCTTCTTCTATTCAACGTATTCATTTTGATGGATCAAATTCAATTGCTTCTGATCTTTGTTATGAATGGTTATTTAATGATAAAAAATTACTTCATTTTCCAAATCTTAAATCACTTGTTCTTGGTCAATGTGGATCAATTAAACCAATAGTTCAAAGTTTATCTTATCTTGTTCAACATCAATTAGATGAACTTACATTAACATTTCATAAGCATGTATTCACACAGTTTTATTATAAACAAAACCATTTGTCACTGGTTTCTGATAAAGGTAACCAACCATTTATTTGATAGATTCTATAAAACAAGATAGGATTATCTCTCTTGAAGAAATCATTCTCAATTGAAACTAAATTCTTTCACTGAAACAAAGAAGAGTATTTACGTGTCAAACAATAAGACCTATTTTCGAGAAAACTTTTAGATGGAAATCAATATTTAACAATTGTTGACAATCACTATTACTGAGTGAAGATCTAGTAAAACGGTCACCTAGCTGTAGAACATAGGATTATGGTCGCGAACCAAGCTAACTTTTCTTTCGACACAATACATCCTATCCAATAAGATAAGTGTCAGCTTAAATTTGATTTATCACATCATGAGATTTTCTCTTAAGATATAGAAATCAATATAATAAGTAATAACATCCAATTTAGTAATTTATTGTTTTCCTGTTATGCAAAAAAAAAAAACATTAAATGTGAATAAGTCGTATGTCGAAGGGGAAACAGCTGATTCTGGGTAGAAAAAATCATCTGGAATCACTTGGAGTCATCAGAATCATTCGGAATCACTGGAAATCATTCGAATCCAAGGGAAAAGCAGCTGATTCTGGGCAGCAGAATCATCTGAAATCACTAGTATCACTTAGAATCACTTGAAATCAACGGAATTTTGAAATCTTAGAGGCAGCTGTTTCCACCTTACATATATAACTATAAATAAATTTTGGTTAATTGTTAATTGTATTTCACGGTTATCTTAAACATGTTCCAGTCATTTATTCATTGAAAGATCAATCAACTGTTATAATCATTCAGTTGACTCAATAGAAATAGAATTAAATTTATTTTATTTTTGTATGTTATTTTTTGATCAATCAGAAAAAGCATGAGATTATATAAATATCAGTTTTACATTAATAAACCTAAAATTAAAAAGATTTTTTCATAAAAAAATATTTTTTTAAGCTGTAGAAAATTTCTCTTTTTTATTTTTTGAGAAACAATAGAAAAACAGTTCACCATGCTCAAACAATTTCTTTGTCAATTATTCTCTGGTCAATGTCAATTAAAATCTCTTCGACTTGATATTAGCAACGAATTTAGGGATGGTTTTTTTCATCGATGTTTATCATCAAACTCTAATCTTTCTTTCGATTTTATTCAATATCCATACCGATCTTCTTGTGTAACTCTTCGTCGTTTACATATTCGACTTAATCAAAGTTGTTTTCTGGAAAATCTGATTGAATATGTACCAAACATCGAACAAATGTCAATTGAGTGTGATTGTTCTTTGTCTTCTTATAGATTAAGGACATCAAATATTGAAACATTGAGTCAATTAAATGAAAATTGGTTTAATAAAGTAAGAAAAAAAACAAAGAATAATCATCTTTTTTTTTATTTGATGAATTTCTTAAAATATCTATTTCTTTTGATTGATAAAAAAACAATCGTATTCTTTTAGATACCAAAACTACGATGTTTTAGTTTAAAAACTTTCATTAACAATGATTCGAATATTATTTATTTGAAATGGCTTCTTAATAATATAAACTATGTTGAGAAACTTGAACTTCAACTTAGAAGTGATAAACTAATTGAAACAAGGCATCAAAATATATTAAAATCTTTTATTGATGCAAGTTTTATTCGCCAATATTGTTTACCTGATACAATATCTAATTTAATTTATTTTGATTTTTATATTTGTTCAGAATGTCAATTATCATTTAATGATGTAGAAAGAATAACAAATTCATTTAAAATTCATTCTTTTTTTATCGATCATCAATGGACAAATGTTAAATGTTTATTTGATCCAATAATGTCATGTCAACATCTTTTCTCTTCTTTCAATAATACATCTCAAATTTCCGATAATTTTATGTAAGATATTTGTCTTTATGAAAAATTTGAGATCTTCTTGAATCACTTATATATTTTTCTTTTAGTGATTATTCATATATTTTTAATTGGCCCCGTATTGGTGACATGTGGTTTAAAATGTATCCATCACTTTATTTTTTTCTCGAACAATTCACTGAATTATCACCTAATATTTCTTGTGTCAAAGTATACAGAGGTAAGTTTCTTTGCCATTTCAATTACTCTCTTAATGACTAAAGAAATAGGTGGCAAAGTTCGGGTTACCGGAAGTTTGTCGATAGTAATTTCACCAATTTGTTGGTGTCAACTACATTCATAGATAATAATTGTTTATCTAGTAATTAGGGGTGTACAGCTCACACTCATGAGCGCTCATATGAGCGTGAGCAAGCGCTTTTCGCTGACGTTCATATGAGTGTTCATGAGTGTGGGCATGAGCTGTACATTCCTACTTTGTTCTGAAATGAATCTAATAGAAAAATAATAAAATAGTATTTTTAAAAGTATAAAAAATTTCTATTTTTGTTTTAGAACGTAGCAGAGCTTTCGTCGAGTCAGATTTTTTGATGTCATTGAAGATCTTATCGAAAATGAGGCAACACAAGGAAATCAATATTCCTTTTCAAAATGTTACGAAAATTCAATTTGGAACGTATTTCGACCGGATGAATGGTTTATATTATATTTGCTTTTTTTTTTCGAAGATTTGAAAAGAAATAGCTTACTCTTCATTTTTAGTTAAAAGAAAACATTACCACAAATTTTTTTATTGCTTTAAATTTCACATAAAACTATTTTCTTATAGTCAGCAGAACGAAATGGACTTTTTTTGTATATTAAGATTTAATATTTTATAATTATATTGAGACTTTAGACATGAATTTTATAATTATTGATGCTGAGTAGAATTTGAGTGGTCATGAAAAAAGACACGATTAATAGAGAAAGTCATTCAGTAATATTAGGTTTAACCACTAGTATTGAGAATCTCTATTCAAACTCTGATCGTTGTTGGATAGATGCTGCGTTGATTAAAGACTGTTGCCTGTTCGGATACACTTACTAATAATACAGTCTGTCATTACTATGCAGGTTATGGTCTACAATCTGTTGCGCTCCGTTTCAACGTTCTTTTCTCTATGAGAACAGTCTTAAAAATCTCATCTTCCATTTAGAATTTTACTTGGTTATTAATCATAGATAGAAATATTCTAATTAAAAATGATTTATATGAAAATATTTTTGTAAGAGATTTCGTATCGATGGAAGAATGCAGTGAGCAATGTTAATTCTTGAGATATAAATAATAAAAATCGAACGAAAAATATTATGATTGGTTCATAATTGAGAGATATTTTCAATCCGGATCAAAAATTTTATATTTCGACCATTTGATTATTTAATATTTAATAATAAACATCTAAAATATTTCATAGCTTCTCTTGCCTGTTAGATGATAAATAAAAATAATTTATTTTCTAAATAATTTAAAAAAAAATATTATTTCAAATTCGAGTTAATTTCAAATGATTGTTGAAAAATTTGAAATAATTTTTCTTACATATTTAATTCATTTTCGATTTATTCATATTAGAATTATTCTCATAATATTTCATAAGTATAAAATAAAGCTTAACATATTGCTGCATATTATTTAAATAAAAATGAATTTCGTTTGTTAAATGTTACTAAATTATTTTATAACGGATAAATCATTCAGATATGAGAAGTAATCAGAGATGCAGAATCTGATGTTAAAATGAAAAATTTCCCTCACACGTGTAGTCGCGCACAAATACATTCTACACGTCTGACAAGTAATATTCTAAATTAAAAATGATCATTAGTTTTCTTTCAAATAATTTGTTCTGAGATCTTAATAAATACAAGAGAAATATATGAGTGTCGATTAGTAAATGTGAAATAAACACAATAAAGAAATGAATCAACTATTTTCAAAGAGATTTCTAATTTTTGTAAAAGAAACTTCAACGATTATATCTATATGTAGAATAATATAATTTTTATGTATATAATGTTCTCAATGTTATTAGCAATCGTGTATATGAGTGAATTGCAACTTTTTGGTACGATTGATGCAAAAAAATGAAAGTGAACGTAAACAAGTTTTGAATAGTGGATTTCATTATGCTCTACGCCAGTAGTATGTAGCAAAAGTATTTCAACACTTGACCACATATTAGCTGAGATATAACTTTCTTCAGTGTAAATATAGCATAAAAACTGTTATTTTTATGGAAAAGGCCCTGTTACAGCTTATCATATAATGTAAATTTTTCAACAACGGTAAGTGATAGAAAGTTGAATTTTTTACTGGTTATATAACTTAGAGAAGTATATATACAGTAAAAATTTGAGCGAAAACAAAGAAGCCGTTCAAGAGTTATTCACATAGTAATTTTTCAAAAGGTCAATCTACATTTTTTTAAAAAAGGTCAATCTACATTTCGTCATATAATGTAAATTTCTCGCGAACGGTAAGAGTTAGATGGCTGAAATTTTTACCATTTATACAACTCTGAGATCTATATTTATGGTAAAAATTTGAGCGAAAATGGATGAGCTGTTCAAGAGTTATTAGCGATGAATTTTTCAAAAAGTCAATCTACAAAGTGAGTAAAACTTGCATTTTTGGAAAAAGATCGTGTTTTTTAACAAAGAGGAAAGGTGTTCACAAGATGTTTTTTTTATCAATTTGTTTTCCGCCCAACGGTCTTTCTTTTGAAACCCTTTCCGCTTCGTCAAGTCGTAGTCAGAGGGAGAAAATTAAAAAACAAGGTAAATCTACACGAAAATGAATAAGTGTCTGTAATTATGTATTTGAAGCAAATGAATGTAAAAAGAACGGAAAAGAAAGACAAAAGACATATCATTTGAAAGAGCGTTTCAGGCTGTACAAAATGGACTATTCATTATATTTTTTCTCTTTCTTTTTATACTAAGAAAATATTCTTTTCTTGGCACGTGTCCATATAAAATACGATTTTTTTCACAGTGTGAGACTTATAAAGTTCTCGACAGTATGAGTTAGAGAGCTGAAATTTAGTGTGGCAGTGGGGCACACAGACTAATAACAAATAAAAAAATTGTCCAAATTGGTTGAGAAGAACAAACGTTATTAAGCAAATACAGCTAAAATTCCAATCATACCAAAAAGTTGCAATTCACTCATATATATTTAACTTTATTAAGACTATAAAATACACTTACCGAAATATCTAAATATCGAGTATCCTTTAAAGACAGAACTGCGTTTTATTTTCCTATTACTCGTTTCATAAAATACTAGTTAGCAAATCTTTTCTTTATTCTCATATTATTCTTAAATGTACGATCTAAACAGTAGAATTTACAAAATTGGTTCATAATTTTTAGCATATGGATTAGAATAAGTCAATTTTGTTGTTAGATAACTTTTCTTATAGTAGTAACGTAGAATTTAATTTTTTTTCTAGATAATATTTCAAGTGTATTAGTAGAGCGAAATGAAATACGTGAAAAAGTACTCGCTCATCTCATTTCAATGACTGTCCAACTCAAATATCTTCAAATTGAACGATTCGAATGGCTATTACATGTTGTTCAATACGTAAGGCATTCTTTTATTTACGAATTAGGTATATTTCCGTGAATATATCTATGTTACATATAATTCATTTAAATATATTCAAATGAATGAATTGGACAGTTGAACCTTTATTTTAATAATGAGTAAATACTTAAGAGTTATTAAAGGAAGATGGTTTTCATTAGCACTTATCGTTATATATCTACTTCAGTCAAAGATTGTTGGCAATGCAAAACGATCAACTGTTTTTTTCTCGTACCACTTTAAAACATCTGCTTTGATTTGACAAATCAATTCTAATCGAACAAAACAATTTACTTTTTTTTGTTGTTTTCTATTTAGATACCTGACGATCTAAGAATGAACGCATTAAATACTGTTCGATGTGCTGAATTTCGTCTTCCGAGTTGTCATATAGGTAGAAGCGATGTAATACATATTGGCAAACACCTTGTGCCTTTTCTTAGCACATATATGCCTCATTTACAAACATTACGTCTTTGGCGACCAGATGATTTTCCTTGGACAACTAGTAAGTTTATTTTAAACAAATAAAATTAGTCAAGATAAAACCTTTTACTAATCGACAATAAATATTATTCTGTTTTTATTTTTATTATGGATTACATTTTGTCCTTTATTACCCAAAAAGTTGTTTTTACAACGATTGTTAATCAACCAGAATGAAAAATTTTCTTTTTTTGTTTGTATCAATTTCATTCACGTCCTATTTTGTTTCACTGAACAAGATTTTGTAACTATGTGACATAGACTCGATAGTTGAGAATTAATATGGAACGTTTGTAAACGCTAATTTTATCTTCGAATTCTCTAAATTGCAAATGCCGTAATTGTAGAACGGATTCATTTCCTCAGTATGTAACTGATTTTGATGATAGATAATATTATATCTTATTTATCATCACGAATCAATTATAATAAACAAAAAGAAAACTATTTTTGAATTCGAACTTTTGTATATTTTAAGAACTAATAATGTTTCATTTTCATTGTCTTTTTTCTTTATTTAAGTTCGGCCAGATTATAAAGAAAGAAGATATTATGAAGCTTCAGTTCTACAATGGCGGAAGTCTCTAAAAACGCCCGAATCGATTGGTATATATATACAAATACAATGACTTCATACAAGAAAATAAATTAATAATATAATTCGATTTTTAGATCAACATGTAGCCGTCTTTGAACAAGATCTTTGTCAACTGATCGGAAAATTAAAGGACTTTATCTTTCTCGATATTTATGGCAAAATTCATTATGAAAAAGTTGAACCTTACCGGTCGATGGTTCAAGCTCGCTTTCCTGATAGTCGAATAGATGTTGAAATATCAAGATTTCGTTTGTGGCGTTAATTTCCTGTTTGTTTGTTATATGCAACAGATGTGTATTAAAGACAATTATCTAGCTAACTACTTATTATTTTTCTGCTTGTCTTTCTTTAATATTATAAGTTGTAAAAGATTTACATCCAATAATGAAATATTAATATTATTCTGTAAACAATATTTAGCTGTTTTTTGAAGAAATCAATTGGTGTAATTGAAGAAGAATGCAGCTTCTCCTACAAACATTGGAGTCTCTAGAAAAGTTTGAAACTGTTGTCAGTGCAAATGTGTCTCCCTAGAGGAGACTTAAAATGATTGAGCCCTCTCCTTCCACAATGGCCAAAAAAAAGGATTAGAGACAATCCTTTTAATTACTTCAGCTATCAACTTAATATTTTGTATACATATAGACATAATTTCGTACTGATTATCCATGTTTCCCTAGTCTCCTTTACTCGAAAAATTCCTAGAACATGAAGTTTTCGGCTTTCAAAAGCTGTGAATTAAAATAATAAAAGTAGTTGTTTCATTATAGCCGCCATGGCTGAGTGATTACGTTGTTTGACACGTGTCCACAAGGTATCGTGTTCAAACCTCGGTACTACCAGCCATGGAATGACTTTGGACAAATCACTAACGGCTGTTTGTCTCGGATCACCCATCCGATAGCATGCTGATTACATGTGACATACACCGGGCCTTGTGCCTAGTATGTGGTTAGTCAGTATGTATGGGGAGCTCAAGTAATTGAGCGACAAGAACTCTGCGTCAGGTCGGCCTTCTGTCCAGAGCTGCAACTAGTAATATTTGTAGGAAAAGTATCGGGCTCATGAAACTGTCCTTGGACAGCACCCTACACCGAAAGGTAGCCGAATGGCAAGGGTATTCTTCTTCTTCTTCTATCTTTAGAGCACATAAAATTAAAAAAAATTCTTTCATTTTTTTTAAAAGGAGGGGGTACCCTTAAGAAAGGACGGGGGCGCGTAAGAAGCCAAATCGGCCCATTAGGACTTTCTTTCGCTAATCTCATTAAATCATACATCAATTGAAAGAACACATTGAAATTAGCATTTTGACACTATTTGCACAGGGTTTCGATAGAACTTTCGAAGAAAAAAACTATTAACAAAGTAAGACATTTTTACTCATTTATCCAATAATCGACCCTATCACAGTTGACCCAGCTGTGCAATAAATTAATTAAAAGGATAGTTCTAAAATGAGCTATTTGGTAGCTTTTTTAAAGGCCTTCAATCCTGTATATGAATCAACAACTAATTGTTTCATTTACCGGTAAGGAGGATTGCAATACTGGTGGACACTGTTGATATAAGTCGAATATTTGCTATCAACTTTTATATTTCAAGAAATATTTTCCGAGAAAAATGGAAGGTACCAAAATTCTGGTATTACTCGTTGGAAAGCCCTTTTCAAAAGCTACAAAACTATATATTTTTTAAAGTCTAAAAAGTTTGGACCCTACGAAAAATTCAGGTCCCATTGTACTCGGGTATGGCTTTTCCCATGTTTTTGCCTATTTTTCACTAGTAATGAGCCATTTTTATCAATAAAAGCTCTAGTTCAAGTCAAGACTAATATCAGATTTGAACTCAGCATCAAAAACTGAGTCGGTTTATATACATTTCAAGTACTCCCGAGAACTTTGGTTTTTCTTCACCTTTTTGTGTACTCAAAAAGTGAGTACACTCTAGAATCGGTCAGTGTGTCCGTCCGTTCGGCCGTCCGGCCGTTAACACGATAACTTTTGAAAGGAGAGTCCGATCGCGATGAAATTTTCTACACAGTTTAGTCTTTATAATATCTCGGTCGAGTTCGAAGATGAGAATGATTGGTCGAACCATTGCTGAGCTATTGCAAAAATAGTCATTTTTCCATATGAGAAGATAGACCCTTCTCTGCTTTCATAAAAAACTTTTCCTATCATAGTCATATAAACCCCCAACTATTATAAACCATTCGATAGAGAATTTCAC
>CAJNSZ010001189.1:0-33361 GCA_905329745.1 Rotaria sp. Silwood2 | reverse complement strand
AATATTTTCAATAGATGGATGTTCAAATGGACTTGTTATTATATGTTGAACTTTATTTAAATTAAATTTCAAAATTCCCTGAATAGCTAAATTATTTGATTCAGTTCCACCACTTGTAAATATAATTTCATTTTTATATGAAGCATTAATAGAATTTCTAACTTGTTCTCTTGCTTCATCAATTAAATCTCGAGCTTTAATTCCAATTAAATGTGAACTACTTGGATTACCAAATGAATTTGAACATTTTAAATGATTAATCATTGATTCAATAACTAATTTATCTTCACAAGTTGTTGCATTATTATCTAAATATATAATATGAGATATATCATTAGACTTATTATGTAAACCATTATCGATTGAAAAATATTCCATGTGCTTTTTATTGAATTCAATGTTTGTCGTTGTAGTATTAATAGTAATAATTGTGAAAATGACGCATATTTCTGTGCTTTTTCCTTTCCTTTCCTTTCATTTTCTTTTCTATCAGATGGACGATGACGTGGCAAAAATACGAATGAAGCTCATTAACATAAACTAGCTTCTTTTTTTCTCTCTCTCTAATTTGTAAAATATTCTGTACTTTTATAAATATTATTTAGGACAAAAAAAACGAAATATATTCTTAATATTAAAAAAAATACTTCATTAAGAAAAGGTCTAAGATTGTGATTTTGAAAATAATTCTTTTCCTTGATAAAATATTTCCATAAGAGAAATGAAAAGGAAATTTTTTCCTTGAGAATTATTTTAGATAAAACATTGCATTTTTCGGTTATGAATTATGAGATTTTTCGTCTAGTTTCTATTAATTGTTGACTATTTAAAGTATCGTTAATAAGAATATAAGATTGAAAAGAGAAAATGAAAATTCATGAAGAAAAAAAAAACACTTACTGATCAAAACATCGCTTGATATAATTTCGAGGTCGTCGAGAGAAACAAATAATAAAATTGAAAGATTAAAAGTAATCCAATTAAAAAATGTCTATGATTATTTTAATTTTAATAAAAGAAAATTTTTTATAAATTGATCTTCTATTATAAATTATGAAATAAAATAATCTATTGTTTATTGAACAATTATTCGAAATAAAAATAAATAAATGATTTAATTTATTTAAATGAAATAGAATAATTAATTAATATATTAATTAAAATGAATAATATTTGTAAAAATATTTATATGTATTAATAAATAAATTTTGATTTTATTTTTAATTTTGATCATTATTTTTTATTAAATTTACTTATTGTTTTAATAGTATTTCTTATTCATCATATATTTCTATTTTTTCATTTAAATTAAATTCTTTTTAATCATTTCGATCGAATAGAATTATCGTAATATTGATTTTAATTTTGTTTGTTTAATCTTCAATAAAACGTTTAAATAAACTAATATATTCATTATTATTAATCTACATCTAACTCTTCTATTTAAAAGATATTTATATTAAATAATATAGACTTTAATATATATTTTCAAATAATCTATAACAATCGGTTGAAACGAAATTATTTTCTATAATTGAAGCAACCATATGACTATGACTACTTTATAGAACAATGTTGATAATCTTTTCTAAAATATATTTGATAAACGAGTATTAATCTTCTTACAGTGGATTTTATTTTTTAAATTCACTAAAATTATCTATAGAAAATAATAATTATTTGAAAATGTTGAAAAATTTCCAAATTACTCAATTAATAATATGCTGATAGTGTGACGAAACGACTCACTCACGCCTGTTTTATTCAATGAGTGATCAAAAATATGCACCATAAACAAAGATAAGACAAGCATAGCATTAAAAAAAAAAGAGAAAAACAACTAGAAATGGGTAAAGTAAGCTTTTTTTTCCGAATCGAAATTTGATCAGAATCGGATCGATAATTTTTGAAATTATATCGAAATCTGCAGTAGGATTTTTTTTTTTTTTATATCTGAATTGCTCATCTATAAAAATGACAACGATAAAGTCAATACGGCATGAAGAAAAGAAAAAACAAAACAATTGAATATGCATACATACGTAAGGATGTGGCAGAACATCCTTGAACATCAACCATGAATTAGAACTATTTTACTTATTAAATTTCTTTTTTGTTCTTAATACAAATTATTTGCTGTTTGTGCCGAAGGTTTAATCAATTAAGTTTTTCTTCCGGAATTGTACACTTTTAATATCTATCATAGAAAAATATTTATTTATTAAGAAAATATTTGTATGTATAAAAAATGAAATGCGCTTGTTTATCTATATTAGACGAAGAAAAATTTGTATGATGCCTCTATATAAATATTTTTTGTGTCGAAATGCGTGTGAATCGCGTTTCATTTGCATCTAAATCGTAGCCATTGAACACGTCTAGACGCGACTTAGGTGAAATATTTCTTGTGTCCAGACGCGATTCGATATAAAATCTCATTCAGATGCGGTTAGACACAGTTTTAAATAAAATCGTGTCTAGACTCGTTCGACTCGACATTTGAAGTTAAAAAAGAATATTATAATCTTTATCAGGTTTGATCGAAGCCACCATTGATATTGTCTAATGACGGTCTTTTCTTGGCTATAGAAGAACGGAAAGTTGGAAAGTAGGGTGATTTGAAATAATAGAAATGATACTAGAACAATTTAACTAACAATTATAAATCAATGATACATATAAGAAAGTATATAAAGAAATCGTCGATTGGGACCTTATTTATAAATGCATATATCAATAAAATGCTTTCTGTCTATCGAAATACATTACTTGTCAAAAAAAAGGTATCAAATAAACTGTACATATAATTTTAAAAAACTTTTGTAATTTCTGCAATTTTTTTGTAAAAAAAAAATGAATTTTCGTTGATATTTTCTCTAAAACTATCGTTTTCAATTTTTCGATAGTAGTGATTTTTCAAAATTTATTATTTTTCTATTCTATTTCATTGAATACGTTATATATATTTATTCTTTTCTTCTTTTCATTGTGTAATAATAAAGATATTTGAAAATACTTTCAGCCATCATATTTGCTAACCAAAATAAACAAATTCATTAAAATATTTCTAAAAGTTCGAGAATTTAACTTAAGATTGGAGAATAAATAACAATAAATTCATGTTTGAGTTGAATTAGAACCTTCCAAAAATGAATCACTTTTATCAATAGAATGATGTTTTCATTGGATACCGAGAATTTTGCCAACACACCTTCCATGATTTCGTTATTGGCAAATGTCCTATTTGCCAAAGTCTTATTGACAAAATTCTGGAGCCTCACCAGTTTGTTCTTCGTTTTCTCGCACAGTATCATCGGGAAGAATAGAAGTAGACAAATTGAAAACAACACGATAACAAAGCTATTAATTAATTCATCTTTCCTCTACGCTTACTTTGGCCCGAACAAAAATCTGACCAAAACGTATCTCAGTTTGTCGAAGATCTGTTTTAAAAAATGTTATCTGATATTCTCAGTCGGATAAATTTTTCTTGTTTCTCTTCTCGTGATATATAATCATTCTCGAAGCAGAAAAAATTGGAAAAATTCCTTTTCTTCGTAATAAAGAACAACGTCAACATTATTTATAAAAATTGAAATTGACTTTCAATATAAATTATTTTAATCATCCACTGTCTTCTACGTCTTTCTTAATGAAAGTCATAAGTTATTATGGAGCATTTGCACGTCTTGAACAACTACTGCTACAAGTGGCTATTCAATCGAATATCTTCTCAAAATGATAAACTAAATTAGAGAAGCTTACACTAGGGGAACAAGGAAGAAAAAGACAAAAAAATGTGATGATAAGGAGAAGTTAAAGCGGCATGGAAAAACAATCAATAAAACTAATGATCGAAAGCAGACAACAATATAACAAAAATAAACTCGATACATCAAAAATATAATGATAAAAGACGTTAAAAGGTAAACGATGAATAAATTAAAGTTTTATCTTGAAAATAATGTAACTTGCTTCTCGAATAAGTTTACTCATAATCTTCTATTATGTGTCAAGTGTGCAAAGATTTCGAGGAGATCGTTTATTGCGTTTGACTTTTTCTTTGAAGTAATTATTAAATAAAAAAATATTTAAAAAAAGTAACGAAAGAAAATTGGAAAGATTCTTCTTAACTAAACAAACAAGATTTATCTTTCAAGTTCAGTCTACAATGATTTTTCAGGTTAAACTCGAAAAATGAAACAGATTTTATATAATATAAATAATTAAAAGTTTTGATTTTAGTCATAATTATTTAATTTCGAAAGGATCTTCAATTGTAGATGAATATTTAATGATGACGTTTGTTTTTTAAAATGTACAAAGTCTTTGTTTGACACTGATACGATAATGTTTTGATTTTTTCTCACCTTTGTTTCTTATCAAATCAAGGACTCTAATTGCACTGAAGATACTATATTTTTTCATAATTTTTATCTTCATTTTATTCATATATAAAAGATGTTAGATTTATATAAAAATTTCTAAATGAAAATATAGAATAAGAATTTCATCTTTAAACTTTTTCATAAAATCTAAAAAATAAAAATAGATGAGTTTGTAATTAGCAATCAAGTTTATTATCATGTGTTAATATATAGAGCGAAAATGAGTCGAAAGAGATAAGAGAACTGGTTTTTTATTTTTTTTATTTCTTTTTTTGTCGAGTAATATGTTGTGATAGTCTAGTATTTTTCGAAATATCTCAATGAAGAAATTCGTCTAAAGAATTTTTTATATTTTTATTTTTTATTTAAATGATAATGAATTTGTTTTGTTATATAGATAAAAATGGCTAATTTAAACAATAAAGAAAAAGAAAATTTACAAATAAATGTTAGTGAAGTTGTTCCTGTTATCGAAGATAGAAATGATGATCTATCAATATATCATAATGGAATATATTGGCGACTTCTATTTCTTAATTTGGTTATTTTATGGGCATATCAATCATTAATTTCTGCACAAAATTATTATATTAAATTTTATAAAAATGATCATTTAGATTTTTGGGGAACAGTATCAGCTGGTTCAGCTATGTTTTTTCTTCATATTATTCAATTATATTTTGGTGTTTATAAATATGGTTTTACAAAACGTGTTATACCTGGTTTTATTGGTTACATTATTATTGCTATTTTAGTTATGGCTTTTAAAAATAAAATTATTTTAATTATTGCTTTTGCAAGTGTTGGTGGAATAAATACAATAACTGAATCTCCTGTTTATGGTATTGCTGGATTATTTACAACTGGGGCATTTACTCAAGCTGTTCAAGTTGGTAATGGTATGGCTGGATTTTTAAATGTTACTGCAAATACAATAATTCGATTAATTGTTTTACTTGTTCATAGTAAAATCGATCAAGATCAATTATCATTTTATATATTTATGAGTGTATTAATAATATTATGTCTTATAGCTATTTATGTTTATTATCGTTTAATAAATATTCCTCCAGTTAATATAAGAATTACTCAACAAATGACTACATTTAAACAAGAAAAACTTGGAAATCTTGTTCAATTAAATTCTATTGAAAATCAACTTTCATTTTGGGAATTAAGTAAAATTTTAAAAATTAATTTATTTGTTCAATTTTATGTATTATTTATAACATTATTATTATGGCCAGGTATTCCATGTGGTGCAACAAATAATGGTTGGTTTAGTAAAGGTGGTGGAGCTTGGTGGTGTTCACCATTTATAATTGGAGCATATAATTTAGGAGATCTTATTGGTCGTACTCTTGCTATTAAAGTTCATAAATATTTTTCTTCAAATATTTGTTTAATTTTTTCAATTTTAAGAACATTATTTATATTAATTATATTTTATCGTCATAATATAAATAATGTATTTCTTCTTATATTAATTATATTTATGGGAATAACAAATGGTCTTATTGCAACAATTACTTTTATGGTTCGTCCTCAAACAATTGTTGGTGTTAATAATTGTGAAAGAGCTGCTTATTTAATGACAGCAGCTTTATATTTTGGAATTGCATCTGGATCTATTGTTGCAGCTACTTTATCATTAACTCATCTTGTTTAAATTAAATTATTTTTTTCTTTCACTATAATTATATTTATTTTATTATTAAAATTCATAAAACAATATTTATTTAAAAATTTCATATATCATTCAACCGATATTTTTGCCTCAAAATGTTCTTCCTATTCGAAAAAATAAAAACAAAAATCTCTTTTTTAGAAAAAAACCCGATAATTAACTGAATAGTTCGACATATAAGTGTCACACTTCTCATTTGTCAATATATCCTTATTAAAGAATGAAAATGCATGACAAACTAGGTTTTTATCATTTGTAAACTTATATTAACGTATTTATACGTTTTCTCTATCATATTATGTTAGACTGTAATACATTTCGGTTCGAACGAATGAAAGACGAATGTCACATTTCTCATATTCGAGATCAACTATTTATTGTTGATATAAGACAGCGGTCAGACCAAAACCAATTTTATTTCTAGCCATATCAGTGGAACCGAATAAAAATCCTTTATCTATAAATAATTTATCATATTGGAAAATTATTCTAAGAGAAATTAAGTAACCTTTGAAATTTATTTTTTTCTTTTTATTTATTTTGTTTCTCAATGATCAAATTCTTTTTAATTTACTCGGCTAACATTCCATCTAACTTAAACAAAATAAAACGTTTCCAAAAAACAAAAAAGGCGAGACAGAAAATACTTGCTGTTCTTTTCCATAATAATTGACAGTACAAATAAGTCTAGTGAAATATTCTAGTTTACCCGACTAAAAACAATATCTATTAAACTGACGCTGCGACAATGTCTAAACGTATTTTACTATTGAATAAAAATTATTTAGTATAAAGAAAAACAATCTGAAATAATAATAAAGAAATATGTTTAGATTTCGTTAAAGTTCATAAAATGAATCGAAACCTAATTAACGGAAGTCGCTCGAAAAATATTCATTGTTAAATATATTTTTTAAAGATGTAAAAAAGCCGAAATATGACTTAAAGTTCTTTTTCTGAAAATTTTTTTTTTAATCTCATTTATTTCTATACAATGAATAATTTCATTCAATCAATAAACATTTTGCTGAGTAAATATGTAGAAGGTAAACTTTGTTGAAAGTCTTTACTCGGACTGAGAAATAATTTTCTAAGATTTCCACTACTCTGCAGAGTAGAACAGAATAACTGTGTACATCTCTATTGCCGAGCAATCTTTACTCTAATGGAAAAAACGAATTTGAAAAGATTTAATAATTTGAAAAAGATTTTCTGAGTTGAAACAATATTGAATTAAAGAATTGGAAAGATTCGTAGAACATGATATATCATCATCATTTATAGATTATTGTTTTCATAATGAGTCGAAGTTAATTCTGTTGTAAAATGGTAAACTATTTAAACAGAGACATAAGTTATATAATAATTTTTTTTATAATTCAACAAAAATAATTTGATGGAAATAAATAAATAATAATCTTAAAGAAGATATCTTTCTATTATCAATGACATTGTCTCGTAGATGAAATCATTCAATTGTCCCGTTAAATATTTACAAATAAAAGTTCTTTATTTGACTATAGACAAAAAATATTTGCCTAAATCAGTCAATCGAAAAAAAGCTTCTTCACTTGTTTATCTTTGTTTCGTGTAGGTATGAACAATAATAATGTGATGTTATGGATCGATAGTTAATCAATCTATTGATTATTATTTATATTCGATTGATAGAATATATATATATTTATATATAAATTATTTTAATTTTAATTAAATAAATCAAACACATAATGAATTAAATCTAATGAAAAAAATCTCTGGTTAAATTGAAATAATATGTTTTAATTTTCTTTTATCATTTCAATTCGATATTAATCATCTCAACTAAATTTAAAATAAAGAAATTCAAAGGAATTATATATCATATAAGTTAAACTCAGTTAAAATCCTTAAATAATCAATATATTTGTTTATTGATAAATGTAAATGAAAATAATCGAATTTATCGTTTATTATCGAAAAAATATCTTAATTAAAAATTATATTAATTAAGTTAAGCTTAACATGATTATCAATTAGATTAATTTATTGGGTTTAGTCCCATTTTATCGATATTTTATTGAAGAATAATTTCGAGAAGATGATTTAAATGAGTGACATAAGAACATTATTGAATAGTTCATAAGATAAGGGAAAATAAATATTATTTTCATTTTTGACCAATTGTGTTATTTTACTAAATTTATTGAAATATTCGTTTACTGAAAAAAAAAACTTTTTTCATCAAATTTAATTAAATCAAGAATTCGTTGATTTGAGTAAATAAATTTCGATTTTGTGAAGGTTTCTTCGTACTGTTTTTAACTTGATTTGATTGTATTTATGAGATAAACACATGGTTTGTCTTTTTTTTTTATTTCATCAATAATCAGATAAAATCTTGGATTGAAAGTGACGATATTTGAATTAAGCCGATGTCTGCGTAATGTAATAATTGTTTTGTTTATTTCTTTTTCTAAAGCAAGATTTCTTCGTTAAACTTGTGATATTGTTCTAAAAGACAAGTATCAATAAGAAAGAATAAAATTTTATCGATGAAACAGAAATATTCCATTTATTATTATAGCTCATATTATGATAAGTGATCAAAATTTATTACATAATCAATCAAAGCAAATTCATCATTTACATGATTTAATAATTATTTAATTACTTTTTGAATCCTGATCGAACATAAAGAAAAGTTGAGAAGATATTTTAAGGTTGATTATTTTATTATTATTTTCTTCATTGATTTAGATTTGTCAAATAATTATTGAAATTCATTTTAGAGAATATTTATTATTTTTATCATTACTTTCTGTGTTCTCTTATGAGATCAAGGCTAGAATATCAAGATTTAATAACTTATTTTTGTGTACTTCTTCATTAGTGATTATCTAAGTTATTTTTTCAATTGAGAAAATGGTAAAAACTAAATAAAGAGTTAATTCATTGTTTTTCTTTGTAAAAACTTGATTAAGTAGTATTAGTGTTGGAATTTGGTTGGTAGGAGAAAAAAATTTATAAAACTAAACATATTCATGAAAAATGATTATCACATATTGAACTCTTCTTCGAAATAATAAAAATAATGATATAGATCAGCATTGCTCATCTCAGAATAGAGTTACACATTCGAATATATCAATGACATAAACAAAAATAAATAATTAAGAGATAAATTTTGCAATATTAACTTATATACTTATCTTATTAACTTATTACAAATTATATTTATCATCGAAAAATAATTATTTGACTAATTAAGAATTATAAAGATAGTTACACTTATTAATATAGAATATACTTAATTAATTAGTTTACACGAGGATTTTGCACATATAATTATTTAAGAGAGCACCCACGAGCCCATTGAGCATGGTGCTAGATATCGAAGCACTCGTCAAAATTTAGTTTTCTGATTTGATATTCTCATCTTATTCAGCATTATCTAAAACCTCTAAATCCANCAGTTGGTACTTTGTGGACTTCGTGGACTCTATCTGTACTTTGAGTACTTCATGGACTCTGAAACTGCCATGAGAGTCCAGGAAGTCCAAGAGTACAGCGTTTTCCTTTGGACTCTCTGTACTCAGAGTCCATGAAAATCCAGTCAGAGTACACGGAGTCCAATCAAAGTCCATGGACTCTGTAGAGTACAAAAGTACGAGAGTACGTCGTTTCCCCCTTGGATTCTACCACATTTGATCGTCGAAAATATTGTACGAATTGAGGTTCAATGTTAAGTGGGACATGTGTTAGTTCGGGAAAATCCGGTTTGTATACAAATTATTATCGTCATCGTGACAGTTGTAATTTTTGTACGCCAGAATATGAAGAAGAAAGACAACAAAAAATGGAAGAGGAGCAAGTTGCTATTCGGCAACATTTTCAAGCTTTGGATGATAGTAAGGATTAGTGATCTTCTCAGTTTACGCATACGCTGCTTATTCCATTACTTTTAGAACAACGACCATGGTCAGAATGGGGACGTAGTGATGCATCTTGCCGACAGCATACTGGGCATGATGTCGACCGAGTACACCAGCTTTATTCTATGTGTGAACAATCACTTATAAACTACTGCTCTTATCGGAATGAGCAACATTGAGACAATACCATCACACGATATTTGTCTCCTATGAATTTGCTGGCAGTTACATTATGGTACTTAAAGCATTATCATTCTGAACCATATATTGCTACAGAAATGAATTCGGCACACCAGACAGTGAGTTATTTCTTATCATCGGTTCTGGATATTTTACATTTCTATGTATATCCGGAGTTAATTTCATTACCAGCTGATATAGCAAACACAAGAACACCACATGGACCTGAACAAAGTCATAAACTAATCGTTGATTCCACTTTTATTGCAGTACCTGAACCTTCTAATTCAGAAGAACGCAAAGCATATTATCATGCAAAAAGTTCAACAAATTATGCATTAAAAGTTCAAATAGCCTGCGATTTTCACCATCGAATTGTCTATGTGTCCGAATGCTATCATGGAAGTGTACACGATATTACAATCTTAAGCGAGTCAGATCTATTAGAACATGTAAATGATTCTGTACAAATTATTGCTGACAAAGGATACATTGGTGAAGAAAATGTAGTTACTCCAAGGAAAAAACTTCATGGACGTGAATTAACAGATGAAAACAAAAGTTTTAATCGCGAGATTAATAGTGCAAGAGCAGCTATTGAAAATATTAATCAACGTCTTAAAACTTATGCTATTGTTGGTGGTATTTATAGAGGAGCTATTCATGACTTTCATAAGGCAACAAAAATTGTACAGTTATTTCTGCTCTATGTAATTTGAACTTAAATAAATATCCGATTCCTGGATAAGCACGGTCAGTTGTATTTTTTGATTAGCTAAGTGATAATTATACTCTAACTATCAATCTTTCGCTTATTTCAACATTCTCAGTAGCAGATAGTGCACAATAACAAATATGATGAGAAGCACATGTAAGACAATGGTTATAAGGACGTACTTAATAACTCTTATTTTCAGGAATATAGATCTCATGTACTGCTAGATCGATAGCATCATATACGAAGTACAAATGGTAAAAAAATCAGGTTTTTTAGAAGGTTATGTAAGTAAGTCTATCATGGGGTATCAGGTGGGCTGGTAACGCGCACTTATTCGATTCAAGTTTTCACACTGCACCTATTGAATATATTTCGAAACATGTGAGGTGATAAAAATAATGAAAAAAGCTAATGTTATGGAAAAATCTCGTGTTTTTCTTTCATATAGAAAATGTGAGTTATTTAACATCTTTTTCAGATTTTTCCAAGCAGTTTTTTGGAATTTTGTATCTTAAAAAGATGGCGTAAAGAAACTCCAATACATAGATTTTTGCAGAGCGCGACGAGCTCTATCGAATCATGTAATAAAATTCGAGAAAAAAAATTTTTACTCCATTTCTGAATTACTGGCATCTTGGTTTTCTATGCCAAAAATGCATGAAATTTCTCAAATTTCTTAATTTCGGCATTACAAAGTTCACAAAGCCCTTACTATTTAGTACCAATAAATCCCATTTTTGACGAGCTTTCATTTGGTATAAAATTCATTATATGCTCTTCCCTGAAATAATATTATTTCCTATGAGGTATCATGCCGGCTGGCAACGCCCATATATTATATTTAGCCTGATCAAGTATAATTAAGAATTAAAATAATCATATTTAATTAAGGATACAAATTTGATGTTCGAATATATGTTGCTGTTACATCATATGATCCACTTGTTGCTTATCTTTATGAAGAAGGTTTAACAAGGTATTATGCATTATATTTTATTTTAAAGTATAATATTTTTTTTTAATTTGAAAAGGTTTGCAACAGTTAAAACAACGAACAACAACATTTAATCAAATGATTCATCAACGTCTTTATCCATCACGATGGACAGCAAGTACATTAAATTCTTCACAAATTCGTCGTACAACTGTTCTACGTTCAAAACATCTTTCATCAGCATTTAATTATGGTGATCAATCAGATAAATATTTAACTACCAAAATAAATGGTTGTGATCTTGATAAAGCTCTTGAAAGATATAGAATTTATGAAAGAAGATTAATTGATATTATTCCTCCACAAACAACAACAACAACGAATGAGAATTCAAAAATAAATGATAAATCTTCAAAATGTGAAAATTGTTGTTGAAACAATTGAACAAAATTCATCAGAACCATTAAATATCCATCGGAGAAAATGGAATTTGTCTCGGAAAAAATGAGGAAATGATCTCGGAGTGCTTAATTAGTCCCAAAAAATGATGAAATTGATCCCGTTTTTTCCGAGTTCAAATTATGAGAAAATGATCTCGGAAAAAACTCATTAACGTTGAATCAGCGTGATTGGAGGAAAAGATCTCGGTTTATTCTACATAAAGGGTGTTCATTAAGTTTTGATCCGTTTTATGAATAAATTTATTGATTAAACGGGTCAAAACTTAGAAAACACCCTTTATATGCGCGTATGATTACATAGAGACTAATGTATACAGTGAATAGAAAGAATGAACAGAAAAGTTCAAATGATTCAACTGATGATATGATGTATGGTGACGGACGAATGGGTGAGTAGCATCATGTACAAAGCCTCTTTTAATTCTGTACAATATACTATACGCATAAGTATCGTCTGAAATAACATGTGATCACCAATATTCTGTTCGTGTAGATATAATCGGAAGCAATATTCGTGTATTCATTCAACAGGTCTTATGATGATCTGGGAAATTCGAACAACTCCACAGTTAATTGGAAAAAGAAATGGCAAAGGACAAAGAAAAAAGGTTAAATACTCATTGTCGAAGGACTGATTTTTATATTTTTTATTGGATATTAATAAATATAAAATCATTGTATTTCGTTATCATACTGTACTTTGTTTATTAGTAAACAGTTAAACTAGGATACTACATTTCCATTTTCTCTTTTACATATCGAATCGAGATCTTTTCCTCTAATTTTGTTGATTCAACGTTAATGAGTTTTTTCCAAGATCATTTCCTCATAATTTGTACTGGAAAAAAAACTAGATCAATTTCATGATTTTTTGGACTAATTAAGCACACCGAGATCAATTCCCGTATTTTTTCCGAGATCATTTCAGCGTTGTCCATATTCATCGATCAACACCAGCACCAATTCATCACTTGACATCAAAACAACAAGATAAAAGGAAATCAACATCAAAACGTTTAGCAACTGTTGCACAATTAGTAAAACAACAACAATTAAGTATAAATTCAGCACCAGGAGAAAGAAGACATTCAATTTAGTGCAAAAAATGATATTATTCAAATGCTTGATCAAGGTTTTACATTAAGGTTAGTACTACCATTCTTATTTTATCGACATTATTATTAGAAATTCAATATTATTTTAAGAGAATCGATTATCTATCAATTAACACAAATAAATTCAACTCTTTTTATAGTTTTTCTATAATGATAAAAATTTGAGTTATATCATAAATAAATAAATATCGATTAATTCAAAAATTTGAAAAAAATTTTAGCTAAATATAATGAATATTTGTTTTTGTTTTTTTCTGTATAATTAAAGTCCACTCCATGCTCGTACAGCATTTTTAACATATTTACAACGAATTCAAATACGTTTAATGCTTGATTCAGAATTAAAAGAAGATGTTACATCAAGTCAATATATGGAATTAATAATAAGATTTTTAAAACGAACTGGACAAAATCTTTCACCAGCATTTCATGTTGAAATTCTCTCACATCGTTTATCACAATCTAATCAAAAACGAATATTGGTTAAAGAATTATGTGATTTTCTTCATTTATATAATAAAGAAACATTATCATTATATCAAAATCAATTAAATTCAACAAATCAAATTGATAATCCTTTATTTGATAATTTTCTTCGTTCAGCATCTGAAGCTGATCTTGAACAAATGATGACAGCTTATATGAAAAATAATAAACAATCAGCTATTCATTTAGGTGTTAATCCAAAAATTGCCAAACATAATTCAACGAATATAAATAGTCAAAGTTCACATATAGGAGCTGATTCTCAAGCTCAAACAATTTTACCTAAACTATCAATTGAAGATAAAGCAATAACATTTATTCAAACAATATCATCAAATGAACAATCAAATCAAAAATGAGCTACATTAACAACACAATATGATTCACAAAAACGTTTATTAAAAGCATCAAAACAAAGAAATAATAAAAAAAAACAAGATGAAATTTATAAACTTTATGTTGTTTCAAGACCTCTTTCAACTGTTGTTCAACATAGAAAATGTATGTCTTTCTAACTTAATCAATAGATCTGTTATTGACAATATATATATTGAGATATGATCAAATAAATATCTTAGTTGTTTTGTTAAGATTATTTTAAATAAATTAATTCCTAGAATTACCATCAACACAAACATCAGTACCAACAACGAAGTTATTAATTTGAGAACGACCCAATTCAGCTAATGTTACTGGCGAACAAGGTTTTAAGATTTTATTTTAAATATTATTCTGTTATTAATGCGGTGCGAAGCACAGCATTTATGTAGTCCTTCGCGAGTTTTTTTTAATGCGGTGCGAAGCACAGCATTTATGTAGTCCTTCGCGAGTTTTTAATGCGGTGAGAAGCACAGCATTTATGTAGTCCTTCGCGAGTTTACTTTTCTTTTTAATGCGGTGCGAAGCACAGCATTTATGTAGTCCTTCGCGAGTTTTCTTTTTTCCTTACTTACTTGACGTACGCATCGAAAGTAACCGTTTTGTGACGCGATGATCTCAAGAACGGAAAATCAGAAAAAAATCGTTGAAGCGCGACATGAAAGTATCGAGATCGAACCGGCAACATCCATTTTCTGATTTTCACTAGAAGGGGTGGGTGGATTACAAATAATTTAGGAAAAAGACGAATTTGAAAGATGTTATATTCGAGATAATTAAAATGAAAAGAAAAAGAAAAGTTAGGCGCCACTCTCTTTCTTCATATGCGAGACAGCTGTGAATACAGCTGATTATACATAATGAATCACTTAGATAATTAAANTAAAAAAATTTCTCCTTAATTCCCCTAATGCAACGATAATTAAACGGAAATTGGTTCTGTTTTTGTCCACACTCTGATTGATCCACAATTCGTGCTCTATCTTTCGATCACAGAGATGGTACTTCGAGGTTTTCTGAGCGGAGAATTCGAATCTGTACTCCACTTGTCTCGAAATACCATTGGTTGAGCAGGGACCAATAGAAATCAAGTTACAGGAAAAAGGACTTTCTTAGGGTAATTCAATGCGAAGAGTTCAAATCTGAGCTGTATTCGGCCCTAAATCCTATTGGTTGAGCAGTAGCCAATAGAATTCATGTGTTTATAGAAAATGTTTGCGAGGATAATTTTGATGTCCACACGTTCTATGATGCATAGATGTCCATGGCGGTGCAGCAGCGGTAGATTTTTAAAAAGACCATAGCGGTATCGGCGCGGCAGCAGCCACTTATTTTTTTTTACCGTCGCGGTGCGGCGCGGCAGTGGTTGACGTTTTGAAAAAAATTGTTAATTTTTTCCTGTGATTATCTATAACAGTTTAGATTATAGTTTCATTATGATTCAAATTAGAACGAATTTTTAGCCTCAATCAAGAGATCTCAATTCTTCTTTCATCGTGTAAAAGAAAATACAAGTACCAGCATAGTATAGTTATATGGTGATCTTATTTGAGAGCATGCCTATAAAGTTTCTAAGATACTTATTCTAAATTATTATGATTTTTATACTTATCAATTGGTCCTATTTTCGTGTAATATAATAATTTTCATAGTGTGAACATTTCTCACTAATGAAAACTAACTTATTATTAACTTTTGGTCAAGTGAATTGGCATCTTCGGAATTTTGTTTTTTGAAAAATCTTTTCCGAAAGCTTTTTCGATACTTGCTACATCTTTAAAAACCGAAAAAGTTTTTAGTTACAATGGGATTGTATTAAACAATAGAGGATAGAAACTATTACCTGATCAAGTGAATTATAGTATGCCAGTTATCAGAAGAACTCGATAAATTTTAGAAAACGCAAAATAAACTCATTCAACGTGCAAATGATTACTTTCTTGTAGAAGATTTTTATATAAAATTAATTCTTAAAAATATGAAATATACCAAAAATAGTTGAATCGATTCTTCGGAGTCTTTTTTTGTAACAGATATGAATTCCGTTTTTGTATTAATAACAGGCAAAATATTTTCTTGGAACTCATACATATTGAAGTAATAAATTTTAGTATTCTAGATCATGATATCGCATTCTATTTCATTTCGATTCTTGACACTATATAATCTCGTACTGAGTATAAGTTTCAATAATTTCTAGCTCTTTCTACTGCGAAGTATCCTTTATGTGAGTGAACAATGAATCTCTTATTTGGTCTGCATCATTTTTTTTTTCTATATAATTAAAAATCTTGTGATTTCAAACGGTTTTGATTATTCAATCTGTGCTTATTATTCGACTGAAGCTTTAATAAATTCGTAATTGGAAGCGGCTTCATCATCTATCACTTGTATAATACATACGGATATTTTTAAATAAGAGGACAGCAGACAATGAACGCAAGTACTTCCAAGTACTTTCTTCATTTCGCCGTAGTATTCTTTCATTTTTCCACAGATGTAGAATCATAAGACTTTCTACACGTAACATCGGCGACTACAAATCGGCACACTTAACTTTTTGATAAAGATGCCTCATAGAGAAAACTAGAAAGCACTTTAAGCAATCGCCCGCTCTTATAAAACAATCGTTGAAATATTAAATATTTTTGTTTTTTGTCAAAAGAACATTTTCATCTAATGATTAAGTGTACTGTGTTTTAAATGTTGGCGTTTCGCAAAAAAAAAAACAAGTCCTATGATTCTATGTCTGCCAAAGCATGAAATAATTCCAAGGCGAAAATACTCACTGTTAGAGTTAAAATAGCTTATAACCATTTCAACCATTTTAACCATTTTAACTCAATCGGTTGAATCGATTCATAACTGATTCAACCAGTTTCAATTCTAACAGTGAAAATAATAAAGTATCTACATTTAGTGTCTGAAAGACAGAACGTTCTAAAGACTATCCTATTCATAACGTTGCGGCAGCGGTGCAACACCAAATTGTAAAACGCATGGCGACGCAGCAGCGGGATATTTTCAGCCGCGATGGAGATCTCTGCCAGGATGACTAATCTGTCTAATTCACTTTTTTAAGTACACATAACTCTCAGATTTAAATCCGAGATTTTCACATTTATTTAACTACATTAAGAGAGATAACATATAGGATAAATTTTGTTTATTGTTTTTCTTATTCAATAGAATAAAAATCTCAAGAGTAATGAATAGATTTTAAAAAAATGAATTGAGAAATTATTATTTTTTTAAATAAAAAAAGATTGTTAATTATTTAATATATTTATATTTTCAAAGTCCACTTCAAGCTCGTACAGCATTTGGAACATATTTACAACGAATTCAATTTCGTTTAATGCTTGATTCTGAATTAAAAGAAGATGTTACATCAAGTCAACATATGGAATTAGTAATTAGATTTTTAAAAAGAGCTGGACAAAATCTTTCACCACCATTTCGTGTTGAAATTCCATCACGTCGACTTTGCCAATCTGATCAAAAACGAATATTAGCTAAAGAATTATGTGATTTTCTTCATTTATATAATAAAGAAACCGTATCACAATATCAAAATCAATTATTTTCAACAATACAAATTGATAATCGTTTATTTGAAAATTTTCTTCGTTCAGCATCAGAATCTGATCTTGAACAAATGATGACAACATATATGAAAAATAATAAAAATTCAGCTATTCATTTGGGTGTTAATCCAAAAATAATTAAATTAAATTCAACAAATCAAAATCAAAATCAACAAGGTTCAGATATAGGAGCTGATCAACAAGCTCAAACTATTTTACCTAAACAATCTATTGAAGATAAAACAATAACATTTATTCAAACAATATCATCAAATGAACAATCAAATCAAAAATGGGCAACATTAACTACACAAAATGATCCACAAAAACGTTTATTAAGAGCATCAAGTGCATCAAGACAAAGAACTTCTCAAAAAAAACAAGATGACATTTATAAACTTTATGGAGTTTCAAGACCTCTTTCAGCTGTTGTTCAACATAGAAAACGTAAGTTTTTTTCTTTTTCTTTTTCTTTTTATAAATTATATACTAAAAATATATTCTCGTTTTGTTTTTCTTTTTTAACAATTTCCAAAATAAGATTAACTTAATTAAAAAAGCCAAAGAGATCTCTTTAATTGAATATATTCATAGTCTAATAAAATAAATAATAAGAAAAATATTCTCGATTTAAAACATAATTAACTAATCAGATTTTAACAATCAGAAATAAAACTTAAATATTTATTTAAAAAAAAAACCACAAACAAAACAAGAATAAATAGATTATTTAATATAATTTAATTAATATTAATATTAATATTTTTTATAATTAAAAAAAATGAATATATAATATCGATGTATATATATGTTTGTTGGATAGATATTAATTCTATTTGAAATGATGAAAACATAAATTTAAATAAATATATGAATGATCTTTAAATAAATAAGTTAATAATAAATAATTTTTTAAATAATAATAGAATTGCCATCAACAGGATCATCTGTGCCTCCTACTAAATTATTAATTCGAGAACGACCAAATTCAGCAAATGTTACAGGCGAACAAGGTGAACTTTTTTATTTAAATATTTTATATTTTCTATCTCAAATTTATTTTTTTTACTTTTTTTTGTTGTTAGAAGAAAAAAGAGATTTTGTTGAACAATTAAATGAATTATCACTAAAACAACATCATCGACAATATTCTGGTAAGAAATTTATCTTTTAATTATTATTTTTAAAGAAAAAAAAAACCAAAATAAAATATATTATTTTTTTTGTTTTTATTTGTTAAAAGGTCTTCATCGTTTGAATGTATTTCATAGTCGTTCATCATCAGTTGAACCTCAACAACAAACAAATGTAACAATTATTAATGATTGTGAAAATCTATCTGAAACAAGTAAAGAAGAAGAAATTCTTGAAAAAAGTCGACAAATGCTTGAAGAAAGTAAAGTTAAAAATGAACAATTAGCTGAACAAGTTCGTTTATCTTTTATTTAAAATATTATCTTTAAATAATAAATTATTTTATATATTAAGGCTAAAGTATTTCAACGAACATTACAAAGAAATGAAATATATTCTGCATTAAATCGTTTTTCAACTCGTCCACCTATTTATCCAACTGTTGTTAAAGAAACACGAAATTCTTCAAATAGATTTCAACAATTAAAGTTTACTTTTTTCTTTTGTTTTTATTATTTAACTTAATTTTTTTTATTTTTATTTTATAGAATAAATCCAACAGTATCATTAATAAATGATCAACATCGAGTTAAATCAGCTAATTCTTCACAAGATTAGATTTTATTTCAATCATTTAGTTTATTGTGCTTTCTTTCTATTGCACTTTGTTTTTTTTTTAAATTTGCACTTTCTTCTATTTATTTTTTCTTTTTTTTTGTTTTTTTTTCTTGTGTAAATAATTTTCAATTTTCTATCGGATATTCATAAAAAGGCAGAGCCATCTTTCATTTTATTTATCAAATAAAGAGAAGATGACAGTCGTCTTTTTTATTGCACCAACTAAATGTAGAACGAAAGAAAAAAAAAAACTGCCTTGTTTTTATTGGTTTTTTTTTTTTTGTCAATATATAAATAATAAATATGAATTGATGAGAAAGAAAAGAGAAAAAGAAAAAGAAAAAGAAAAAGAAAAAGAAAAACTAATATTTTTTTTAACGATTAGATGAATAATCAAGTAAAACATTCTATGATTGGATTTTCTCTTCATATTATCTATTATAAATGTGTCGATTTATTGAATAAGATTGTTTGTCGTCAACATATAAAATAAGGAAAAAAAAAAAGTGCTCTAGAGATACATATATATATATATTTGCTTGACTGAATGAATCCATTAAGATTGAATAAGATATTTATTGAAGTGTAAATCATGTTTAGTTGTATTTTTGTTTGATTTTTATTTTTAGATAGGAAATTAACGAAACAAATAAGAATATCGAAAACTAAAATGAGTGCAGATTCAAATAGTGGAAAAGATAAAGAAAAAATTTTTCCATCATTTACGGAACTTCGTATTTATCCATCATTTACGGAAATTCGAGAAAAATTCAATGCACCACAAGTAAGACAAACGTTTTAAATTGAAAGAAAAATATTTTTTTTAATTTTATTAATATTAATATTTATTTAAAAAAGAATTTTAAAATGTATTTTCCACGTGAAGTATATGATCAAATTGTAAATGGAAGTCTTAATGTTGAAGGAATTCAAGTAAATAGTCAAAATAGTGTAACAAAAGCAAATAATTTAGAAAATCAAACTGTTTTTATTCGTCGTCCACGTGAAGAACCAATTGAATGTTTAGTTATTAGACCAAATGATTTATTATTAAAAGACGTTAAAACAGGTCGATATATTCGTGCTCAACATCATGAACTTGAATATGTTCATATTCCTGAAGAAGAAGGTCAAGAAGTTACTTTTGCTTTAAAACAAGCTGGAGAAGCAACACTTTCATATCTTATTCATGGTAAGAAGTTTTTTTTTAGTTATTATTTATTTATTGTTTTAATAAAAGGCATAACATGGTCACCTCGTTATAATTTAAAAGTTGAATCTGATGGTCATCAATTTGAAGCTTGGGCTGATATGACAAATAATACCAAACGAGATTATAAAATAAAACGTACTGAATTATTTGGTGGTGATGTTAATCTTCAAGAATCTGGAAATTTTTCTCGTGATTATGCAAGTCGTTGTTGTTATGAAACATGTTGTTGTCCTCCTTCACCATCAGCAGCTCCAAAAATTGAATCGGAAGGAGAATTAGCAGGTATTTATTGGTATTCAATTGATCAACCATTTGTTCTTATTCAACAATCAACATTTTCACTTCCTTTTGTTAAACCAAATATAAAATTAGAAAAATATGCAGGTTTACAATATCATTTTCAAGAAAGAACAGAAAAAGGAAAATTTCAAAGAAAATATCGAATTGAATCGGATAAATTTTTACCTAAAGGTACAGTTACAATTCGAGAAGATGGAAGAGTTGTTGGACAATCACATTTATGTGATATTTCTCAAGGTGAAAAACAAGATTTAGATTGTGGAAATGATCCAGATATTAGTTTTACACGTGATGTTAAAATATTATCACAAAAACGTGATTCAGCTTTATATTTAATTCGTTTAACAATTAAAAATTGTAAAACAAAACAAATTAAATATGAATATAAAGAAATAATATCTTCAGCAAAATTTACAATAACTCCTAAAAATGATAATGAACAATTAAATAATAAAATTCAATTAATTGATGAAGGTTTTCAAATTCTCAATGAAGAATTAAAAGCTAATGATGAATTAAATTTTCAATATGAAATTTTACTTGAATATAGAAATAATCAAGATCAATGTCCAACACTTTATCAAAATGATCCTAATTGAACCTTTTTTATTTTATTTTATTATATATTATCATTATTAGAATATTCAATAGATATTTACACTTTATATTTAGAATACTAATCAATTTCATTTTATCCTATGCTTCATGTCATAACGCATTTCTTTTGTTTTTGTTTTTTATTTTTGTTCAATAAAAATTCTTAATATCGATTCGACGAACAATATTAATTTTTCATTTTATTATCGATATATATTTTACTTTTTTTTCAAAAGAATATTAATCATATTCGAATCAATTAATAACTATTACTTTTAAACAAACAAATTAATTAAATTTTATTTTTTTCATATGATGAATATTTTTGAAATATAATCAATCAATCATTTATTTATTTACAGAATATGTTACAAATTGTTCTATACAATTCTCAAACTATCATTAGAAAAATCTACTTAAACTCAATGAACATATTTAAAATGATAAAATGAAAAACAATAAAAGTAAATAAATAAAATAAATGACTTGTCATTGTCATTGTGATTGTGATTGTGATTATCTAACATATTTTGTAAATAGATAATTTATTTATTATTTGAATTGATACATTATATTGATAGATGAAATTATGACAATTTGTTTTTTGTTTTTTGTTTTTTGTTTTTTGTTTAATAATAAAAATTATTAAATTTATAATATTAATTAAATGCGTTGAATGTAAACATAAATATTATTTTTATTATTTAGAAAATAAATAAAATATTTGTTTTTCTTTTATTGAACATATTTTAAATAGGATAATTTTAAATACGAATGATCTTTTAAATATTATCAATGAATATTTTTCTCTTAACATTTATTTAACAAAATAAATAAATAAATATAAATAAATTGAAAAAAAAAATATAATTTTTAAATTAAACAGGAAAGAGAAAAAAAAGAGAATTATTTTCTCTAATAACTCAATGAATAGAGATTATTATTTTCTCATGTAAATGATTATTGTGTTTTACATTATATTTAATAGAAAACAAAAAACAATCGAATAATATTGATGGACTCGATAAATATCTATTGAAGAAAACAAAATTATTCAATAAATATAATTATATCTAGGAAAATAATAACAAAAATAATAGAGATTATTTTAGAAAACGAAATATTTTTCTTTATCATTATACACACACACACACACATATATTGACGAGTTTTTCTTAATATTAATTTAAATTAATATTAAAATTGGTTAATTCTATTTTTTCTATTGTTTCTGTTTTGTTCTAACAACAATCGAAGGTTGTGTATTATAAGTTAATGAGATTAATTAGATATTTAAATTGTATTAATGTTTTTTTTATAAAAGTAATTATTTTAANAGAAAATGTATGTCTTTCTAACTTAATCAATAGATCTGTTATTGACAATATATATATTGAGATATGATCAAATAAATATCTTAGTTGTTTTGTTAAGATTATTTTAAATAAATTAATTCCTAGAATTACCATCAACACAAACATCAGTACCAACAACGAAGTTATTAATTTGAGAACGACCCAATTCAGCTAATGTTACTGGCGAACAAGATTTTAAGATTTTATTTTAAATATTATTCTATTATTTTTTTTTAAATATTTTCCGTTCTTAGAAGAAAAATGAGATTTTGTTGAAAAATTAAATGAATTATCACTAAAACAACATCATCGACAATATTCTGGTAATAAATAAATAAATAATAATCGAACTAATATTTATATCTTAAAAAAGGTCTTCATCGTTTAAATGTCTTTCATAGTCGTTCATCATCAGTTGAACCTCAACAACAAACAAATGTAACTGTTATAAATGATTGTGAAAATTTATTTGAAACAAGTAAAGAAGAAGATATTCTTGAAAAAAGTCGACAAATGCTTGAAGAAAATTAAGTTAAAAATGAACAATTAGCTGAACAAGTTTGTTCTCTTATTTATATTAAGACAAAAGTATTTCAACAAAAATTACAAAGAAGTAAAATATATTCAGCATTAAATCGTTTTTCAAATCGTCCACCTATTTATCCAACTGTTGTTAAAGAAGCACGAACATCTTCAAATAGATTTCAACATTTCTTCTTTTTTTATTTAAATATATATCGATGTTATTCTAGAATAACTCCGACAGTATCATTAATAAATGATCAACATCGAATTAAATTAGGTAGTTCTTCACAAGATTAGATTTTATTTGAATAATTTAGTTTATTTTCATATCTTTCTATCACACTTACTTTTTCTTTTTTTTCTTAAATTTTCACATTCGTCTATTTATTTTCTTCTTTGTTGTTTTTTTTGTGTAAATAGTTTTCAATTTTCTATGCGATATTCATCAAAGGTAGAGTCATCTTTCATTTTATTTATCAAATATAAACAAATAACAAATGACAGTTGGACTTTTTTTATTGCGCCAACTAAATATAGAAAGAGAGAAAAAAAATATAGCCTTGTTTTTATTGTTTTTTCTTTTTTGTCAATATACAAATAATAAATATGAATCTGATGGGAAAGCAAAAATGCTAATATTTTTTTTACGACTAGATGAATAATCAAGTAAAACATTTGTTTGATTACATTTTCTCTTATTATTGTTAATAATAATAAACGTCTCTAGTTATAGGATAAGATTGTTTTTATTCAATATATAAAACAAAGGAAAGGAAAGAGTCGAAGAATATATCTGGTTGAGTAAATGAATCAATCATGATTGAGTAATATATTAATCGATGTGTAAATTGATGTTTAGTTCCATATTTATTTCTAGATATTAGCCAAACGATACAAATAATAAAATTCGAAACATAAAAATAATGAGTGCAGATTCAAATAGTGTCAAAAAGATAGAAAAAATATTTCCATCCTTTACTGAATTTCGTATTTATCCATCATTCATTGCAATTCGAGAAAAATTCAATGCATCACAAGTGAGAGAAACATTTTTTAAAATAATAATTATAAACTAGATCATTTTTTTCATTTTTTCTAAGAATTTTAAAATGTATTTTCGACGTGAAGTCCATGATCAAATTGTAAATTGAAGTCTTTGTGTTGAAGGAATTCCAGTAAATCGTCATAATAGTGTAACTAAAGCAAATAATTTAGAAAATCTAACTGTTTTTCTTCGTCGTCCACGTGAAGAACCAATTGAATGTTTAGTTATTCGACCAAATGATTTATTATTAAAAGATGTTAAAACAGGTCGATTTATTCATGCTCAGCACGATGAACTTGAATATGTTCATATTCCTGAAGAAGAAGATCAAGAAGTTACTTTTGCTTTAAAACAACCTGGAGAAGCAACACTTTCATATCTTATTCATGGTAATAAACATTTTGTCCTTTAAATAAAATAAAATAAATTTATTTAATAGGAATAAGATGGTCACCTCGTTATAATTTAATAGTTGAATCTGATGATCATCAATTTGAAGCTTGGGCTGATATGACAAATAATACTAAACGAGGTTATAAAATAAAATATACAGAATTATTTCGTGGTGATGTTAATCTCCAAATTCATTTCAGAATTCCGTTGTCTTGAAGAATGTTGTTGTTCATCTGCATCACAATCAACTCCAACAATTGAATCTGAAGGGGAATTAGCTGGTATTTATTGGTATTCAATTGATCAACCATTTCTTCTTGTTCAATAATCAACATTTTCACTACCTTTTGTTAAACCAAATATTAAATTAGAAAAATATTCAGGTTTACAATATTATTTTCAAGAAAGAACAGAAAAAGGAAAATTTCAAAGAAAATACAGAATTGAATCTGATAAATTTTTACCTAAAGGTACAGTTACTATTCGTGAAGATGGAAGAGTTGTTGGATAATCACATTTATGTGATATATCACAAGGTGAAAAACAGGATTTAGATGGTGGAAATGATCCAGATGTTAAATATACACGTGGTGTTAAAATTTTATCACAAAAACATGATTTAGCTTTATATTTAATTAATTTAACAATTCAAAATTCAAAAACACAACCAATTAAATATGAATATAAAGAAATAATATCTTCAGTTAAATTTGCAATAACTCCAAAAAATAATAATGAACAATTAAAAGCTAATCATGAACAAATTTTTCAATATGAAGTTTTACTTGAATATAAAAATAATCAAGAACAATGTCCAACTGTTTATCAAAATGATTAGAATTTTCTTTTTTTCATTTTCTTTTTCTTTTTTTAACATTATTATTATTCGAATATTCAACAGATTTATTTAGTTTTACTTAGAATACTAATTATTTGTATTTTACTCTATCCTCCATTTCATTACGCATATTATTTTTATTTTCTTCAATAAAACTTCTTTATTATTCAATCGACGAACAATATTTATTTTTTTCTCATTATCAATAGATATTCTATTACTTTGAAAACAATATTAATCATATTCGAATCAATTAATAAGTATAACTCTCAAACCAACAAATTAATTAAATGTAATTTATCCATATGGTGCATCGATCGAAATAATCAATCATTTATCTATTTACAGTATATGCTAAATAGTGACAAATTAACAATGGAGCACTATTTATTCATAGTGTTTCATAATTGTTCTATAGAATTTGCCGACTACCCTTAGAAAAATCTATTAGAACTTGATGAGCATCTATAAAATGATCATGAAAAAACAAAAACAAAAATAAATCGTATTGAACAATTGACTTGTGTTTATCTAGCATATTTTGTAAAACGATAACTGATTGATTATTTCAATCGGCGTACGATATAGATAGATTACATTGCTAATTTGCTTGTTTGTTTGATAATAGCATTTATTAAAAAGATAAAATTTTTATTTAATAAAACTAAAGAACATACAGCGGTGGCAAAAAATTCTGGGACACTCAAGAATGGCTTCCCAAAATTTTATATTTTATTCGAATTAAATGATCCTGTCGGATAAGGTGACAAATTCAGAATTGAGAAAAACCAAATATAGCATCTTGTAGAGAATTTCAAGGCGCATCGAATGTTATATAGTAAGTCTATTTTCTAAAACGTCTAGGTGGAGTTATGACCAATTTACTAATGAAGATAATTTTGGGAAGTCATTCTTGAGTGTCCCAGAAGTTTTTGTCACCACTGTATTTATAATATTAATTGAATGGATTGAATGTAAACATAGATATTATTGTTGTTCAGAAAATAAATAACATATATTATCGATAAATTCTTTTATGAGTTTTCATGGAACAATTTCCAAATGATATGATTTAATACCAAGAATATTTTAAATATTATCCATGAACACTTTTCTCTTACAGTTATTTTATAATTAAAATAAAACAAATTAAAATAAAATATACTTCTAAAATTAAAGAAGAGAATTATTTTCGAGAATAACTCAATGAATAGATTATAATCAATTAAATATTACATAGGACACTAAAAATTTTTTTTCATCTGGCTTTCTTAAAAGACGTATTTTGAACGAAACAATTCTAACATAATGCTTAGACATATTTAGGATCATCTGCAAAATTTCAGCTTTAGAAGAAGTCTTAACTTTCATTGTATTTTTGCATTTCTTTCAGACTAGGGTAAGTGTATTTTCTACATTAACTTTGAATTCTTATGGAAACACTTTCGAAGTATGATTTTACATGGCTAGTAAATTAACTTAACTTACAAGGAAAGCCGTGTCCATTTAATATGAGCATGTAGAGACTTAGTACTTTTAGATTGTATATTAATCAATTTGTTTTATTAATTTCGGCAGAGTAATTTCAGCATCGAAGATGCAGCCCTATCAGATCACTCTCAGGCTACTGTAATCGAAGATACTTTTTATACCGTGTCGGCAATAATTGACGATGATTCTAATTGAACATACCAATGGATAGTAGATACTCGGAGCAACATTGACACATCAATTATTTCAATTAATCTGATCTGTTTAAAGTTTTACAAAGTTTTGTGTTTGACAGATGCATTATCAGCCTATTGATGACTGAAGGTAGTTCCATGTTCAATTGTACCGTCATTTACCAAAGAAATTTGAAGGGACTAATTTCATTTTGTATTCTGCATTATCAATAGTGACAGGACTCATCGAAACAACAGGATAGATCAGCGAATTACGCTGATTTTCTTTACAAAATCAAGTTTAACTAACTCCATCCCATTAGGATCTAATAAACGAAAGTTAGCCTACTAATAACTGCCTAACATATGTTTTCAAAACTGCACAATAACTCAATACGAAGCCAATCTTTGAAGTCTCAGTTTTCACTATGAAAATGTGAGCTCACAGGGAGTCTGAGTTACAAAAGAATTTTGAGCAGAAAATCATATCCAAATTCAACATAACCTTCAGATCTAAACTCGTTTCACTTCCAAAATTCAAATACGAACTAGATGCAGTTGAATTCAATGACAAAAACACAATGCTACATGTGTTACCACCAGTCATTATCCTCCTCACCAAAAACAATCTCAAAAACCGCTTCTATGATCTAGTTTAATCGAACACACAAGTGTATTGTTGCTGATGGGTGATACCTTGAAAAATTACACTAGAACCAGCCTTTGGATATTTGTCTAAAGGGCTGGTGGAAAAAATTTTGTAGTGCCCCATCTATATTAATTTACTAAAATTCTCTCATACAAACGACTCTGTCTCACATTATATTCAATAGGAAAAAAAGAAAAAACAAACAAACAAACAAACAAACAATCGGATAATATTGATGGGCTCGATAAATAACTTTTCGAGAAAACAACCTATAGAATAAATATATATTTCTATGATAATAATAGGAAAACAAACTAAGTAGTAAAGATAAACTAATTTATTGAAAATAATAACAAAAATAATAGAGATTATTTGAGAAAAATACATATTTAACATAATCAAATAAATATTTTTCTTCATCATTAGACATATATTGACGACTTTTTTCGAACTTTTATTTTAGTTAATATAAAGATTTGTTCATTTTATTTTTCAAGTTTTTTTTTTCTAACAATCGAAGGTCGTGTACTGTAAATTAATGAGATTAATCATATTTAGATCGAATCAATGTTTTCACTGTCAAACTAATTATTTTAAAATATGAGACGCTCTTTGTGAACACAGACCGATATATTTCAATTAAAATGAATTTATCTTTTATGTCATGTGGCTACATCTCAACATTATAATAGCATTGATTGCTAGTTTTTTTCGTCATCAATCAATAAAACTCGACGATTTACATAACAAAAAACAAAATGACACATAGTCAAAATCAGTTTTACAAAAAAATTGCAAAATATCATTTTTGATAACAGACACTAAATTCTGATCGTAGTAAAACTGCTTTTGAATATGTGCCATTTTGGTTTTGTTATGTAAGTCACTGACGAGGGAACATTCCCAACTGTCAGATGGCTTTTGAGTCGAGCGTATGCGCATCATGTAGGTTCCAATGATGTATGAATACTCTGAAAAAAGTTCGTGCCCTTAGCTTATTACTGCTGAGATATTGCATTTTTACTGTAGGTTCAAGCAAAAAGTCGTGGTCCCCCTCAGGATCACTAGAAAAACTAAGTTTCGAATTTCGACTTGAAATTTTGCATAGAGACAGGTCTCATTTAAAGTAGTTATTATGACAGTTTCAGATCTTTTGATTACTCCTAGTCTAAAATAAGAACATCGAAATCTGCTGATGTATATGAGCGATTTTATCATAGCTGTATCTTAGAAGACGAACGAAGAAAAGATCTGATACTTTCACAATAAACTATTTTCAATGAGACCTGTCTCTGTGCAAAATTTCAAGTCGAAATTCGAAATTCAGTATTTCTAGTGTTGCTGAGGGGGACCACGGCTTTTTGCTTCAACATACAGTAAAAATGCAATATCTCGGCAGTAATAAGCTATGGGCACGAACTTTTTTCAGAGTATTCATACATCATTAGAGCCTACATGATGCGCATAAGCTCGTCTCAAATGCGATGTGACAGTTGGAAATGTTCCCTCGTGAGCTCTATTCCATTATGACGAAAAAACTAAAACTCAATTCTATTATAATGTTAAGATCTAGACACATGACATAAAAGGTAAATTAATTTGAATTCAAATATATCGGTCTGTGTCCACAAAGAGTCTTTCATATTTTAAAATAGTTACTTTGATAGTAAAAGCATTGATTTAACCCGAATATGATTAATATCTTTATCTTACAGTACACATACTTCTATATTAAGTTTATTGACAATGTTCGAATTAAAATATTGTTTATTTTTCGTTTTGTTTTTATTAAAAAATAAAATAAAAATTGATATGATTATTGTTTTAAACGTGTCTGTATTTCAATGAACCTAATTTTATCTCTTAGCATGTGACAAAGTAGGGCTCATCCGACTGAGTCTCTGATCCTTTTCTGAAAGAAAAAAAAAAAGAAGATTTTGAAATATTTAGTTTTTAATATATTCATATATTTCTTGTAGAAAAGAACTGAAAAGGTGCTTCTGCCATCGAATAATATGTCGAAATATTTTATTTAAATAATCGTTTGCCCTATTTAATGATAGACGTTGTAACTTAATAAATCTTTCTTCGTTCAGTCATAAAATCATGTGTTTTGATAGTTAATCTTCGGTTAAGAACTTTTGTACAAGTCAATCATGTTCACAATCTCATTAAGTGTCCTGATTTTTTCAACAGATTACATTTAGAACAAAGAAATGCTATTGAATGAAGATTGATCCAACTCTTTTAAAAACCATCAAAAAGTTAATTAATATTTAATAATTAATATCATTGTAAGGAGAGAATTAGTGACGCATCCACTTTGTAGGCCTCTCTTGTTTCAATTTTGAAAAATCACTCAATAAAAGTAAGAATACTGACTATTCAACTTTTATATTGATAAGATGAAAACACTCAAAACGAGATCTCATATATCTATAATATTAACTGTAATATTTCATCAAAATGTAGTTTTTCCTCAAGTTTCCATACGAACAATAATTTTATATAGGCGACACCTCTCAAATGACATCATACCGACAAACATTTACCTTATGATCACTAAAGTCTTTCTCTTTACAAGAATCAATCAAGAATCAGTTACCATATTCATATTCCATTTTCTCTCCACATTACCAATCCCACTACGAATACCTTTGTATTCCAATAGTAAAATTTTAGTATGACAACAGATTTGTATTGATGAATACATACATATCGAAAAAGGGAAGAGAAATTATTGATGTCCTTGTGATTTTAAGGATAGTTGGTCATAAGAGCTAAATTTATCAGTCAACATGCAACTGATAAAGAAAAGACTGCACAAAGTCGTTAATTCATTCAAAAAATATCATATGTGGAGATAGCTATCTTCTTCACAACGCAACTTCTTTCTTCGATTCTTAATTTGCAAAATTCCAGTAGAACAACATCATACGTTATATCCAACTCTTTCGGCACAAAACGACAATATTAAGAATAACTTTTTTTCGTGAACAAATTTGATATTGGTATCATTTTCTATTGCCTAAATCGTATCTCATGTAATGTTATTAAATTCAAAATTAAGCATTGTATGTTGAGCCATTACGCTTCTTATCGCAATCTTCTTTTGGAATAATTAGTCTTTCGTTAGAATTGACTCCCTCCTGAAATGAATGCTGAAGAAACATGTTCCAGCGTCTATAGTATTCCTTGCGTCTTCACTTACGCTTGTTATTCTAATATTTTTTAAGAAACAATTTGTTCCACATATATTTTATATTTCTTCGATTTTTCAAAAACAATGTTTCTCTATGCTGTTTTTATTTTTTTTCAATTAATATTACTTATTTTTAACGTATATGGAGTTTTAAAGTTATGGACCAATTAGCTGCAAACATTAACAACAATTTTCTCTGGAGGATAGAAAGTTCTAGTACGTTTTCGATTTTCTAGAAAGATACTCAGATTGTGAAATCGAGTTCGATTTTCTGAAACAATTCATATGAATTTCCTGTCGACGTCCATTTCTTTATCACAGCATGAAAAGTTGAATAACTCTTTTAATCGAATTTCATATTTTCAAGAAAGTGGAAGACGGATGACAAATCTATATGGACATTTCTAGAATATCTTTCTTCATTCTTTATGATGTATTTGTAGTTTACAGTTTAAGTTATCATACCGCTTCGCTTTTTACTGCTTTATTCCCAGAAAAAGCTGTGATAATGCTTCCGACTTTCAAAATGCTTTCAATTGCTCTCTTCCACTAAAGATATTTATTAGGCGCTGATTGACTCAATAAATACATGCATGATACAAATACTCTGTAGTTTCCTTTGAAGACTTCTAACTCAAGAATGAAATAGTGCGCGGATCTTTCTGAAAAAACGTATTTCACGACAAACAAACGATCCAGCTCCTCGTCATTCAGTCACCGGCACCCCTTCCGATTCATTCCTTCTCTGAATGCATCGTACATTCCAATACCAAAAAGCAAGGTGCATTCTACAACAATTCACACGAAAACATCTAGATCAATCCAATTTCAGGCTTCACAGTCTGACATGTATAAATCACTCGAAAATTACAACGAAATCTCTGAAACTCGAAAAATAGAAAATTTCGTTTCTGCTTGATGGATTGTATGACTGACGGCAAGTCAGATGAAAAGAAATTAATCTCAGATTCGCCTTCTTCATGCCTGATAACCTATAGGAATGCTTCATCAAAAAGCTCCAAAATCTGAAAACAGAAAGCCTCACTTCTAAATTGTAGATTATCTGACCAATGAGAGGCTAGATTAAAAAGCCAATATCAAATTCGTGTTCCTGGCCCTCGATAACCTATAGGAAACTTTCATCAAAAGACCCAAAAAATAGCGAAAAATAAGGAAGTTCATTTCTGATTGATTGGGCAGACAAACAAACATACATACATTTTTCATGTAACACCTTTTCTTTCAGAAAAGGGAATAATGAATTTTATGATAGGAAAGATCCTAAGGCTTTCATACTCGAATCCACATTTTAACTTGACTTGACATGGTTTTGTTCAGAATAGAATCCTCTATCGAATGATGTATAACTTGACTACTAAATAGTAAAGATATCCTTTCATACGCTATTCATCTCTTGTTTACCACTCATCCCTAATAAAGTTCACATGTGAACTATGCCTAATTGAATACCAAGCTATGGTGAAAATTTAACATAAAGAGCTGAAATTTGTAGAAATAACTCATACATACAAACTCTACAAATAGTAAAAGTTTTCAATTCAAACGGCAATTTCTTTCTTTATTAAATAAAGACTACTCTGTGAAGAGTCTCCGGTCCTTTATTCTTATTTTCTACATATTTGGTTAAGAAAAAAATCGATGCCCATATTTCAATCATTTCAAGTTGAAATAAAATTCCAAACATATGGTTTGATAGAGTCAAGTCTTCTCTAGAAAACTCACTAAGTCAACCAACCTAGGAATTTGTCATTATGGAGACTTGAGGGCCAGGAACACGAATTTGATATTGGCTTTTTAATCTAGCCTCTCATGGGTCAGATAATCTACAATTTAGAAGTGAGGCTTTCTGTTTTCAGATTTTGGAGCTTTTTTATGAAGCATTCCTATAGGTTATCAGGTATGAAGAAGGCGAATCTGAGATTAATTTCTTTTCATCTGACTTGCCGTCAGTCATACAAT
>CAJNSZ010001188.1:0-33390 GCA_905329745.1 Rotaria sp. Silwood2 | reverse complement strand
CGGTAAGATCCTTTAAAGGTTCCGGGTTTTTTTTATTCGTTTTTTGAAACTTTCAACACATTTGCAAACTTTTTGTCATCTACCGAACCTTTTTTTGAGGTTCCAGAAAGTACCTTTTTTTACAGTGTAGCAGCATACAGAGCTAGTTAAAAAAATTGAATAAATTACTGATCTAAAGTTCGTTGAGTAATATTTATATATACACAATTAGTAAGCTAAAAGTAAAATAAATAAATAAAAAAAGAACTTGTTGTTCTTATCATTTTTATGACCTTACTGTTTTATATATCAAGAGTTTGTCCTTGCACAACATATATGCAACATGTTATCTAATCTTGTCTATATAAATAATCCAGCTTAGAACAATGAAAAATATTCAACATGTTGTTTTTTATTTTTATTCTTCTCAGACATATATTATGCAGCCAAACAGCTATTCTTCAATGTGATTTTGAAACAATTTGTAATGATTTTGACGTTGATAGTAATTGGGGTTTAACTGATGGTCTTCATCCTCATTCTATCAATCACGATCATACATTGAATAACAATTCCGGTCATTATTTATTCTATAATCCGAAAATTCCACCACCATTTTATACTCTAAATGCTGAAATAAAAACAAAACAATGGTTACAATTATCAACAGATCGAGCTGTATGTTTTCGAATGTGGTATTATACTCCTCGTTTCAGTCTTCCATTTACTATCCAATTAGTACAGGGTGATGATGAACAACTTACAAGAATTATAGGTTCTATTCATGGTAAAGATCCATCAATTAATGATTGGACATTGATTAATGTAACATTGCCAGCTGAGAAAATCAAATTATTTATTCGATTAAATACTTCAGCTGTACCTCTGGCATTTGATGATATTTCTATTGACTATTGTAATGGACCACGTCCTTTACCTCCAAAAATCTTATTTACATGTGATTTTGAATCAACTTGTGTCGATAATATCATCTCATTACCACATTATCCATATCAATGGTCGATTATAAAAGCAAGTGACGCTGCTAAAATCGAAAGTGGAGCACCTTCTGTAGATTTTACATTTGGTAATCAATCAGGACATTATACATTTGTACCTAATTCAAAGATAATAGAAAAAGGAAATGTTGGATATCTTGCTCTACAAGCATCATTCAATATCACAGTTAATGCATCTTTTTGTTTAAATTTTGAATATTATGGATATGGTCGCTCGTATGTCAGCAATTTGAAAGTATATGCATGGATGTCAGATTCGTCTAAGACTATACAAAAACTATGGCCACCAAATTATACAGAATATATGTAAGTGATATTGAAAAAAAAAAAATCATCAGTATTTTGATTGACTTTTAGATATACAAGTAATAGTTGGTAAGTATTCACTTGAAATGAACTATAGAATTGATATATTTTCTTTTTGTTTTAAATAGGACTTGGAGTATTATGAATTTACCTGTTGGTTATTATTCACTATTGTTTCGTGTGGATAGTACCGATACTATTGCACATTCATTTGCTCTCGATAACATTTCCATAACATCGTGTGATTATCCTCCTTCAACATTTACTGTCAATGATGCACTCCTTTCTTTTTCATGTAATTTTGACAATTTGACAATGTGTGATATGAAGAATGAAGATCGATACAGTGACCCTCCTAAATATAATTTCACTGTTGTCACTGGTGATTCTATTCCTGATCGAGAATTAGGTCCAATGCGAGATCATACGAGTAATTCAACATCAGGTGGTTTTATCTATTGGGATCGACATTTACCTTTTCAGAGTGGAGATTCTGGAAGCATTCATCCTTCGAAAGTAGTAGAAGCAAATTTAGGTATGTGTATTCGATTTGCTTATTATGTTAAGTCATCAGCAGAAAACAAGAATGGAACTACAGTGAGTTTATGGACAGGTGGATGTGATAGTTCAAGTTTATGGACTCACTCTTTGGATGATAGTCATGGGTGGCAGCTAGTCATTGCACCTGTACCGAACATTGTCTGCCAAGTGACGCTTTATTTCATTGCATATCAACATCTAACAATACCAGTCGCAGTTGCATTTGATGATATTGATATAGGACCATGTGATACTCTCTATCCAACTACTACAACTAGTTCGACATCAACAACGACTACTACTATTACTAGCACTACTACTGAGGTCATAACAACTAGCAGGAGTTCGACAGAAACAACAACAGTATTGACATCGTCAACAACATCAACCATATATATAATAACATCAACAGAAAGTAATGCTCGACGACTATTATCTTTGAATGAATTTAATTTGATCGCAATTTATTTTCTGTTAAAATTACTGCGAGAAATCTTTTAAATATAAAATATTTTTTTGGTATTGTTTGTTTGCTTTGCAATTTATTTTCATCTCGTGCAATTATTTTTTTTAAAGATACTCTATTGATAACCATTTGTTCGTTTATTATATATTCTGAATAGTGTATTATATATCAAGAATAGATATGCAATATTATTTCGATTGATATTTATGAGAGAATGGCGAAATAATTGGTATATTCGAGTCTCTTCTTCCACAGTGTCATGTTTGTATAATTCTGCTATGTTCTATAATACTAAGGTGGTCCGGATCTGCAAATCATCGCTTATGACTTAATCTGTAATCAGTATTATCTTCCTTAGATATCCTATCACGGATAGATGGTCAAGTAAGTTGCAAAAATGGAAAAAGAATACCAATTGATATGCTTTTCACAGATTTATATATAAAAATATGTAACACCAACTAATGTTCATACTCATATCTGCTTTCTTAACAAGAGTTTGGATAACATTCAAGTGACATTTCAAATCACTACAATTGAGTCAATTTTCAGTAAATAGTTGACCTAGTTAAAGAAGATATACCAGATTATTAATAGTAGCATTCAAACCCAATTGAGATAAATTCTAATATAAAATAGTGATATTTATTATATTTTAAGCAACAAATTCGTTTTTTATACTGTAAAGGGTCCAAGACACATAAAAGGGACTGTAGTACGTCTTCTGTCTCAAAAGTAATATTGAATCCGAATTTTGTGGTTCTATTGGTTGGTTTTATGTCTTGGAATGACTTGTGTATAGAAGTAGTGATCGAGGATAGCATCTAGTTATTCCACTATATCAAGTTCATAAATGAAACAGATTTGTTGTTAGTTATTTATTAAATCGATCCTTTTCAAGACAAAAATGTCAATGCTCATAAAAAAAAAATAATGGGATTTTAAAACATTATAGATTTAGTAAAATATTCTATCTATTCAAAATATTTAAAAGTTTTGACGAATAGAACTATAAAAGACATGAAAATCATTTTATCAAAATTAAATAAAAACATCAGGGATGAAACTACTCGATGTACGATCTAAGAGCTTGTTCTTATGGAATTCAATCTTACTCATCTCATAAATTCGATCATTAGTACTAAGTGCATTACAATCGAGTCTTTGAAAATTGAACATTCTATTTGTTTGAAGAAATCCAATCATTTAGATCAAATGTAACTTCATACGATAATCTATTTCCACAAGAAAATCAAGTATAACATGATACATCTACTGTTTTTGTTCCACGTGTATCTGTCACATAAGTTATACATTCTTTACAATAAGCTGAATCAATTTTATTTATTGAACTGGTTGAGTTTTAGTAGGGTGTGGGTGTGGGTTTGTCTCAGTTGTATTAATTGACACTCACATGAACACGCACACCTTACAATCTCGGAAACACGTTACGCAGTCCGTTTCCTTCAATATTTTACTCCATGGGATATGACTCAAAAACAAAATACGAGACTTTCTAATCTATTTTTTCGCTTAATATTGTGCATCAACATTCTGTAAAAATGATTCTTTTCAATTTCTTTTAAATCAAATGTCAAATGAAACTTGAATGAACAAAATCTGAATTAATCATGCAACTATATAATCTATAGTTCATTAGATTTCAGTCAATTTAGCTATGGAAAATAAAACAATTCGATAATTACAATTCAACATATACCTCTAAAGAATTTTGTTAGCCATGTTATTCAGAAAAAAAAGACTGAAAGCAACAGTTTTATCTGTCTGAAATATATCATTGCTAGAAAAATCACTATTGGAATTCTATGTAACATATTTTACTAATTGAACCAAAGAGTTTGACGGCTATTGTTTGTTTTGCATATATAAATAGAAACAATATATCAAATAAACATATACAAACACACACAATATGTCAGATTATCTAAGTATTTTGCCTGTTGAATTAATCGAATATATATTCGATATTCTTTCATCAATATGTTTCATCAATAAATGTCTTTATTCTATTTGTCCCATCTATTCTCATTTTCGACTCGATTTTAATTGTATAAAACCAATTTGAATTTATTGGTAGTCGATTTCCAAATTCGGCACCTCGCATCTTTTCATTGGACTTTGACAATGATGATAATCGAATCATAGAACGTCACACAACGGTTTTTTTCGTCCTGGCAGGAAACAGTTGCAAGACAAAAAAAGCTAAAGTATTGTGTAAATGTGAGATATTATCTCAAGTATCATAGAAATGCTCTTTATATAAAAATCATTTATAATGATTCTATTAAATAATCTAATCACATCCTTCGTGATAGACATAAAATGAAATGAACAAAAAGTACTTGAGATTTGTAAGAAAAAAAAAGAATCGAAAGATAATTATACTGATAAAGAGTTTACTATCTCATTGATATTAAAATGAGATACAACATCAAAAATGAAAGTACTGTTTACATGGAAAAACATAAAATATTTTATTATAAAACCGGAAGTCACGTTTTGCAACAGAAATGAAATGAATAGAATAGAAGAATAGCAGAAGAAGCATTAAGATATAAAGATAGACTATCAATTGAGTCGACAAAAACTGATTCATTAATTGTTGATTCTATTAGTACTGAAGGTGAAATAGTTATAGTTGACTGAAGTCTATATTCTTCTGATTGAGGTAAAAATATTGAAACTAGATCATTATTTTAATTCATTTAATGAAAATAATTATGAAAATATGTAAAAATCAACTCCAACTCTAAGGTGAAATATTTTCAATATAAATACTTCTCTTATTTTAGTCTTATTACTTGAAACTCTTGTTCTTTTTTCACCAAGGAGCACCAATTAGAAAAAAAAATGAAAATCATGCGATAGATTTCGCTAAACTTTGAAAAACTGCTATTACAATTAATAACAATATACATACGACAAATGCAGACATTATGTCTAAGAAGTGTTGGTTTTATTAGATTTTCCATTTTATAACTATTCATCGCTATGCAACTCATAAGTAAATACTTCATAAAAATTGCTATGAACCCTAAATTCTTTATGTAGCTGATTTATTTTAGTGTTGTTTTCCATATCGTCCTGCAGGTCCTGTGACGTTCTCTGAATCGAATAAAAAATGTAAAAATTAGTCGTTTTTGTTTTCTTCAATTACTATGAATAATATTTTTTCAAATTTATACTCAATTACATTGAATCAGATCGATTGAAATATGTGGAATTTGATTCGAACTCGATTATCATTAAAATCAATATCCATCGATTCTATCTATGATTCAAATCAATCGATATCAGTATTAATATCCCTTATTTTTCATGATCTTCTATTCACTGTTAAATCATTGAAACATCTATATTGTCACACATCATATGGTGAAAATGACCTAATAGCCATTTCATCATCTTCTTTTGATACAAATGTTGGCTATTGAATATTTAACAATAATAGGTATTCAAATTAATTTACACCAATGTTATATCGACTTAACGTTAAATTAAGTGATAATCAATTTTTTTATATGAANTAGCCATTTAATAATAAGAAGAAAAGGCTGAAAACTAAGCTGAAACCGAAATAAAACCGAAACATAGAATTGGTAATCAATGATTCGAATCAATGATAATCAATCATATTTTTTGATTTTCGATTTCATTATCGATCTTTCTTATTACCCATAGCAATCTTAGTTAATGTAATACTTCGAATGCATGTATGAAGGTACGTGACTGCAAATAAGCATACATATACGTACATAGACTTATTTTATTTCATCCAAAAGCTTCTCCTTTAAGTTAAGGGAATAAAGTACTGAACAGATCTCGAACCAAGCTAACCACTTCCTGCACTGTTTTCAGCGATTTTGAGAGATTTTGAAAGATTTTGGACGCCAAAATCTGCTTTTTCCCCCTTGCTCCATTGACTCCAACTCAAGGAAAAAAACAGCTGACTCTGGAGCATTTGAGTCACTCGGAGTCAGTGGAATCAGTTGGAGCCATTCAGAATCAGTGGAGCAAGGGGGAAAAGCCGATTCTATGATTCCATTTGGTTCTATGTGATTCTATTGATTCCATATGACTCTATTAATTCTAATAAGCTGCCAATGACTCCAAGTACTGCTAGACATTTGAAAATATTTAACTACATAAAGAAATGTTTGAGCCAGTAAGAAATGAAATATTATCTGTGAAGTTTATAGAATGGTTAAACAATTAGAACCAAGCAGTATAGATATTTTTTTCAATTTTTTTATCAAAAAAAAACAAGTTTACTATTTTTCCATAACACGATTTAAACGATCCGATCACAATTTATATTTTCCCATCGGTCAAATACCAAATAGCAGTGTTTTTATGAAGATATTTTCTTTTTCCATCAATGTTAACTAAGAAGTACGAATTTTTCAAGTCAGGATTGATAGTGTCACGCACACCTTTCATAGATTGTAAACAGGTGTTAGTTGTATGTGATAATACGTTGATGCCACTGTCATCTTCAATTTCATTTTCGATGTTGGCATCATCATCCCATGAATATAATTCATTTTATTGAAGTTGTTCATCTTCTTGTGTAATACTTTCTTCGGAATCTGAATCGGATTGATTACTGCATTCATCAATTGTCATTGATACAAAAAAAAATTGCTTTTTTTATCGATTTATTTAAATCATTGCATATATGTTGACTAACTTGATTCATAGTAACAATATTTGCTTGTTTCAACACTTCTTTGACACCCAAAGGAAGTAAAAGAGTAAATGTATCGTTAAAAGCGCGATCAACTTGTTCTTGTATTTGTTGTTTCGTCATTTTTTCTGGTTGCATAATTGAATGTTTGTGATCTTGTTGTGTTTTATGGTGATTGGGAAACACGAATATTGTAGATGGAAATGATGAATTCGATTGAGTTTTAATAGAATTTAAAATTGAAATCTTTTCTTGACGATTCAGAAATTGTTGAACAGAAAAATTTACAGACGTAGAAAATGTTTCAGACATTGATCGTGTCAATCCGAAAAAAATTTTCACATGTCTGAGAACTGAATAGTGATATTTTCAATGTTTCAGGTGGTAGCTGACTCTCAGCAACTAGTAATGTAAGATAAGTGAGATGATGTGCATTAAGTTCAAGACATAAAAATGTTGATGATGTGATAAAGAAAATGTTTTTAGTAGCTTTTTGTTTGCATTTATCTTTGGCAATATCCGAAAGATTAGCCATTTGTGATATACGATTATCTAAATCTTGTTTTGGTACTAAATCAAGCCATGTTCGCCATAAACGACATATGAAGACTGCTAGCCAAGCATAATAAATTCGATCCGATGTTTGTGATGATGAATCAATGAATGCTATCATAACACAACGAATAATACTAAGATATACGACTGTTGCATGTGAACCATTGATTTCTTGTAAACATTCTATTGAACCACATAATTTTTCGCATGATCTAAAATTTTGTTTGTCATGTGGACAAACATCTGACTTAACCAAGTTATGATTGAATTTTGATTGTGATTCGATGAGTCGTAACAAATAATCAATAGTAACTAAGCCATCTCCTATCATCATAACAGCTGTCGTTGATAAAAGCCGATTCCGAAGCTTCGTACAAATATGAATCGAATCTTGCATACACAAGAATAGCTGTTGAGCCGGTAAAAAAAACCATGACCAAGACTTCGGTATATCAACTGTTAATAATAAAGAGTGTTGTGTTGTTGGACTATTCAATAAGATGGCAAAAAAGCCGGAGACTAATTTCATAGCCAATAAACACCTGGGATCGGCGTCCGTTGAATAACCCAAGATTCGAACACCTTGTTTTGAGCTTTCTTCAAAAATTGTAAACCAACGGCGAATAATATCAAACGAAGTGTACTTCCCATTTGTTCCATAGGCAGCAAGTGCATAAGGAGAAATTTTTTGATTGTTGCTATGTATTGGTTGAATCATGTAAAGATTGAGCAAATTAGAAATATCTTCCTGTTCAAACCAACGCTTTAAATCCTCGATAGAGTTTGTTTGGAAATGGCTCATTGGTGGCATACCATATTCGTCGAGTGGCGGTGTAAAATCCACAAACGAGTTTGATCGAGTATCATAAACAACTTTTCGTTGTACGGTAGTACAATCTTCAGCATAAAATGCAAACTTTGAATCAATTGTAGACATATATTTAATCATATCATTGTAACGAAATTCACCTTCTAATGCACGAAGTCCTTCTTTTGCTAATTTTGCTTGAATGGTTGTCAAAGTAGGTAATGCATCAGGTATATTAAGGCGTAAAAATTCATAAGCATTAGCGTCCTGCCAAAATAAACAAGGAAAGTGCAAAATCAAGTATATTTTCTTGATAACGATGCCGGTTTTTGGCTGTAGGTAGGGATGTACCGAGATCGAGAGTAAATATTTATTGGCCTAGAAGAGACTTTTTCATTTTCAAATATCTCCAAGACTACAGGGTCTTTATTGCTAATTGATTCGTTTGCTTTCATCTAACTCTGTATACGTACGAATAGTCGGATCACGAAAGGAAAAGACTACACCTTATTTAGATTCAATGAAAGCATTGAACTTTTTGAGTGGGATTAACTTAAATTTGTACTTTTTCTTTCAGGATCGAGCTACTCCTAATACACAGAGCTAGATGAAAGTAGGATGATTCATTAGCAACAAACATCTAGCAGTCTTGTCGATTTATGAAAACAAAACATTATTATCTGTACTAGTGAAATTTCAATTTCAGTATATTCACTGTCTTGTTAGGTTTTGATCTTCAGTTAATAATCTTATTAGTGAGGGTATTATAAAAATTGGTTCTTGATGAAAAAACTTAATATATCGAAGTGAACGCGTGTTGTGCTATTATATGTAATAATCAGAAGTTAGCTTTTATCATAGTTATGATCTCTTGATGCATAAAGAACCATTGTTAAAGGTTCTGAATAATCTTCTTATTCTACTTCATTATTATATAGCCTCTATCGAAACGATAATATGTCTCGAAGTCTCTATTCTATAGACTTCCTTTGGAAAAAAAAGTACTATTCATACTTAAATGGCCGATTATTGTTTTTAATTAAACATAATAACGATGATGGAAAGATTAAAGTTTGCAGCGACTTTCACCTACTGCTTGCAGTTATTGAATGCTCATCATTCGCTCATAATAGTATTGCGTTGGTTTAACTTTCAATAAAACGATCGACAATCTTCCGTCAGCATTGCTGTGCTCGAAGATGTCTCGCCCAAAATATAAAACCTCTCTTCTTTTATTATATAACTTCGCAAATTAGTGACATTTTTATTCTTCTTTTCTCAGTAATACTTTTATAGTAGCTAAATAAAAACATGATATGGAATAGGAGACAGAGAGCCACATTCTAAAGAGCTATTTTTTGTTTTAAAAGAATGGGAAGAAGAATGATTACAAGAGAAAAAAGAAAAAATGGATCTAAGACGGATACATTTATTATTGATAAATATCATACCATTACGAAAGATAATCCAACAATGATTCTAAAGAGAGAAGGTCGAAAGGGACATTACTCACGCTGTTTCTGATGAATACTTCTTCCTTTCATATTTTTTAGGCAAAGGTATTTCGATAATAAATTGTAAAAATAAAATAATGGATACGACAGAATAAATGGCTCCCTCAATGTTTTATCTCTGACTTCTCTCTTTGATCAAAAGGACATAATTTTATCATAGAAAGATGCATCATGAAATTCTGTATCTGTATGAAGTGGTCTTTTTCATCTTAGCTCAATATCGTTAATTGTACTCTAAATAGAAATAGTTTCACTTGAAAACACTATAAATAGTTTGCAAAAATAGTTATTTTATAGTTTTTTCTAATATAGCTTTATTTTCCCCTTGTTATAAACTTTCATTGGGATATCATTTTAAATTCCGATAATTATCTATTAAACTAAGATAGGGAAGCCTATACTCTAAAAATAAACGGTACTTTATGAAACCCTCAAAAAAGGTTCGGTAGATTTGAAATAGCGTCCAAATGGTTTGAAATGTTTAAAAAACGATTTTTCACTGCGACGAAACCTTAAAATGTTTTTCACCTGGATACCCGGTCCAAACCATCCCCTACGCAATCTTTTTTTAAGTTCCGTAAAGCAAAAAAAAGTTTCATACGAAACCTTTAGAGTTTCGTAGAAAAAAAACTACGAAACTATTAGGGTTTAGTACGAAACTCGAAAGGTTCCGTATTTTCTTACGAAACTTTTTTTTGCTTTACAGAACTTAAAAAAAGGTTTCGTAGGGGATGGTTCGGACCGAGTATCTAGGTGAAGAATCTTCAAGGGTTTCGTAGAAGTGAAAAATCGTTTTCTAAACATTTCAAACCATTTGGACGCTATTTCAAATCTACTGAACCTTTTTTGGGGGCTTGGTAAAGTACCGGTTTTTTAGAGTGTAGGTATCTCTGGAATATTGACGAATTCGGATTGCTTCTCAACTAGAAAAATTATCAATGAAATTTAATAAAAAAATGGCAGAAAAACCTATATTCGAGAAAGCTTTAAAATAATTGGTTATGGAAAGTGTACATAATTTTTTCAAGTGGAATTATTTCGACTTAAATTATAATGAATGATATTGAGCTAAGATGAAAAAGGTCACTTTATATAGATTTCACGGTGCATCTTTCTATGACATAATCATGTTCTTCAGATGAAAAAAAAGAAGCAGTTAGAGGTAAAATATTCAGAGGATCATCTGTTCTGATGCATCCATCATTTTTCTCTTATACGAATTATAATATATGATTTCTATACTGTCTGACCTAGATGTGAAAGGATCTATAATTTAGAGTTGAGACAGTGTTTCAACTAACAAAAGGTTGTTATTAAAGGCATGTGAATCCTCTCAGTAAAGAGTGATGTGTAGATAGAGATATACTGAGACTGAAGATACACTAGGAAAGAAGGCACCTCTTTCTCCAAGAGGGGAGTCCTCAAGATTCTACAATATTTCTATTATATATGCTCAGTTTGACTTAATTTATATGCACATACAAATGAAGAGTTCGATTACGAGAGTAAAAGGTCGAGTCTCAGTCAATGTTGGTCAAAATTGTGCTTTTTTCAATTGTTCAACTGAAACTGACTGAAACTTGGCATGTCACTGTCGTAATCAATCTACACAGGCGTATGTACATATAAATTAAGTCAAACTGAGCAACTCTAAATAAAGAGCCCGTGAAACTCTGGAAGTTCTTCTTAGGGAAAAGTTTCATATTTGTCAGAGTCTTCATTACTCGGTATAGTCCTAGATCGGTCTAGTCGAAAAGCTAAACAACATATAAATTTTGATCAGCACTCAGACAGCCTTAGGCTTGGTCAGGCTGTTGGTTTCTAGAAAATGTTAGACATAGTTGATAAGAATACTTCTTAATGAAGCTACTCTTAAGCTATATAGAGTATCCGCAGAGAAAAGTGTTCATTCATTCAAAGAAAACTTGTGTCACTATCTCACTTAACGAAACTCAGTGACATCGAGACCGAGCTCTCGGTCTCGGTACATGCCTAGCTGTAGGTAAATTTGAAAAAAGATTATCGAGGAAATGGTGAAGAAAAATATCATTAGTTGAATCAGGGTTTTGTGATAACGTGATGTAGAAATCAATTAGACGTTTAAGAAACGGGTATTGTCGAAGAACCTCTGGTATCAAAATTAATTCATTTTCGTTGTCAAGATCACTTATTATTTGTCCCTTGTTAATTAATACATTTCAAAGACTTTTCATTAATTTATTAAACATAGCTGCCATCGGAATGATGAAATGCTAATTTTTTCTTCACATCAACTAATTCGAGATAGTCTTCTTGTAATGGTAAAAAAATATCATCAATTCCAAGGAGCGAATCAACAGAGCGAACGCCAAGAAGTTTAAAATATTTCACGATATCTTGACCACAAAACTGACCGATGAAATTAAAAAAAATCATTATCTCGAAGATCGAGTACATTATTTGGAATTGAAAGCGATGTTTCAGTCATGCTATATTTTTAAATGAATGTAAAAATATAACATGAACATAAATAGGACCAGTCACTTGTGTGCCGATATTAATATCACCTCTCGTTGACCTTCCTTTGTTCTTCCCTCTTATCTTATCTCTCTATTGTTCTTTCCTGTGCTCATCTCTCTTTCTTTTTCTGGAAAGAGATGAGCACAGAAAAGAACAATAGAGAGATAAGATAAAGAGGGAAGAGGAAAGGAAGATCAGCGGGAGGTGATATTGATATCGGCACAACTTGCACACTTGAAAAAATGACGGCAAGCGGGCAAAAAATTTATTTTATCCACTACAATTATAAGTACGAGAATGACAAAAAAAAGCTTTCGTTTTTTTTATTGTACACTATCATTATATCTTTCATAGAAGACATTTTCTCTTTTATTCATAAATTCTTCTAAGTACCTATAAAAAAAAACAATTATAAACAGTAAATACACATTTTTAACATTAGTAAAAATCAAAGTTATAAAATTAAAAAAAAATCATATATGTTGTTCGAATCTTTTTCTTGTTTACATTAACGGCTGTTGTTTGCCGTGCTCATTTTCGAATAGAATTTGTAGATGGTTGTTGTGACAATGAAAATGAAGATGAACTTCGAGAGATAACAGTGTTATCATGTATTTGTTCATGATCAGTTGAATTATTAATAGATTTGCGTCGAACGATCGAACAGGTTGTTTTCAGATGACGAAAATAATTCGATACCTAGTAGAGAAAAAAAGAAAACCTCCATTGATACTTTTTTGCACACATTGGTGAGCAAGTTGTTCATATGAGCATGATTTTGTAAAATTTGCTAGAAAAATGTATCTATTTTACCCTCTGCAGCAATGATCAAAGAAATTAATTAAGTAATATATGTCTAAGGTTAAAATGTTCAATCTCTATCATAGGACAATGTTTCTTTTCGATGAGCCGAAAAGAATACTTTTTGATACAATAAATTTATCAAAAAAACTTTACCTTGAAGTTGCCTGATTCAGCAAGAAAAAGAGAAGATGGCAAACCACACGAGCATATGATATCGGCTTTGTCAAGAGACGGATTAAACTTCAAATAATAGTCAATACCATAAACAAAATTAAAATTGCGAAAAGCAAGTGCACTTTTATTTTGAATACACCATTGTTCTATAGATGTAGTAATGAATTCATAATGTTGAGCTTCATTTTTTTTCGAAACGAATGGAGTAATGGTGGTATCACCAGAAAATGAATTAATAGAATTGGATGAAGAAATTGAAATTGTAGATGGAGTTGAAACCAAATAATTTTTTTTCTTTTTTGAAATTTCTTTTTTCATTTCTTTTAAGAGAGAGTTGGTCTGTATATGTAAGAACATCTTTTTTTTTTTGTTTTTGCGTTTTATTGTAACACTCTGAAGTGCTTACATGAGGTGTTAAAAGAGAAACAAAGAGAAAAAGGGGGAAAAGACTAAGGAAGGGTACAAGAACAAAAAATACAAAAGAAAAAGAAAGAGGGAAGAAAAAAAAAACAAAGAAGAGGGACGGGAGAAGGGGCAAGTGCAAGGTCACCGTGATTCTTATTATCACAGCTGAGGTTTCCCTCCACTGCGCCAGTCTTTTCCTCCTGTATCCTAATGTTATATACAGTCATACGGAGAGGGAAGGGAATAATAATTGGCCTTCACTGCTCCACGAAATATAAATTGATATATACTATTTGCATACAATATCAACTTTTCAATCTTAAATACAGTTCTTAAACTAAATATTACTTGTTTACAATTTATTATTGCAAAAGAAGTGGTTTTCAGACCGCTTTTAAATATTGTTTGAAATAGAACGGTTTCCACTATCCATTATCTTAATCATAAAAACCTCGTAGATCTCTGCTCAATTCAAGTTGGACGGCGAATAGTCCTTGCATATATAAAAATTTACTGAGGATTTCTTCTTTCAAATGTTGTGATTGACATACTGACAACATTAGAGAACACCAGAATTTAATTGAACTACGATGTAGGTGTGAATTAAGGTGCGCCTATGGTTGTAGATGCTGTCTTCTGGTTTCCCGATTTGCACAGTAAGCATTCACATTCACTCTACAAGTTAGCTGAAAGACGAGGCTTTTTTTTCTTCTGTTCTCATCGTAAACCATAGAATCCATCAAAATCGACTGTTACAATAGAACATATAACTTCTTTTTTTATATTGACTATTTAATATGAGAAATTTTATCATTTCATTGAGCCTATTCAGAAAAACAAAATTATTCAATCTCCAGTATTTAGATATATTAGTTTGAATATAACACACATTCCATTTCTGTATAAAATTTAATCCACCCTTACATTGTATACGATACTTACCATTGAATATAAATATAACTGCACTAAATAATCATGTTGCTGATGTAAACACATTACCAGCTAATGATTGCAGTGTAACCAGAAAGATATGTTCTCAAAAATAATTGTTTTCATATCATTTTGACAAAGTTATAAATTGGTATGAGATAGAATGAACTCGGTTAATTTTATTAATCATTGATATAAATGCTCTCGTTCATTGAAGCCAGTTGCTGCCAGATTTAACCACATTAAAGTTATTTATGCGTAATTTACTGGCATGTGATCTGAAAGCACATCGACGAGAAGTAGTTTTAAAGAAATTTTTTATAGGAGATTTCTAATAATATGAAATTTTTAAAATATAAACAAAATAAAATTAACATGCGTTTGCTTTGGTCTCTTTTATTGAAAGCATATTATGAAGCCATTAATAAACTTATAAAAAGAAATAGTTAATTGAAATAATACCCTTATTATACGGACAGATTTACCTCTGGATGCATTAACGTCTGTATGAATGTTTGAGTGTGAACAGCAAAAGATTTACACCTTTTAAATATGTAAAATGTAGATCTTATTAATGAATTATGATCAATTTTTATCGAATCTCTTCTATTTCACATTGTTCTCTCTAGAGTCAGTTCCTCTCAAAGCATAGAATTATGTAAAATTAGGATTTGATACAGACATGCCTGCTCATAGCTATATTGTTATGTGTGCATAGAAAAAAAAACAATATTTACATATAAATTATCTTATAACCATGATTAAATTTTATGCGTATATATCTTTTATGGATGCTTAATTTTTCTCCGCGTAAAAATTATGTAAGCTTATTCAAATCTAAAGAAAAATCTTATAAAAATTCAAGTAAAGAAACATAGATAATATAGCTAACATTCATATATATGTGGATAAGTAGCTTAAGAAAGCATAGCACAAGTGAAGCCGGGAGGTCTTGGACATGTTCTTGAAAGTTTCTAATATAAATTGAAAAATTCAGTAAGCAAATATATTTGTTCAAATCTGTTCGCCGAAAACATTCTCTGTTATTCTGTCATGTGCAAACCCCTGACTTATAAATAAAAACCTAAGATGACAGACAACTTCAAAATCTTCAAACTTCATATTAAAAATAAGTTGTCAACAACTTTTGACAAGTGTATCACGTATAAGAGTATCCCATCAAATGAATAAAATATTGAGATTGTCCATTCTCGATTAAAAATGTTCACTGACTTGCATTTTCGGTTCGAATTGCTCGCGATCACACCAGATATTCCATTCTAATTTCGAACTCAATTCGGATCATAAAAATTTATATGAATGATTATTCAACATCCAACAAATTTAAACAACGGATTCTAGCTTAGTTTAACGAATAAATCGAGAATGAAATGTAAAACATTCCTCATTTCTGATTAAGAATTAACTGAAAACAAAATCGTTTCTTGAATTTAGTAGTTGTAAAAAGTCATACTATTCTTCCAATGTTCGATATTGTCGTCAATAAGCTCATTCAGACGATAAAACAGTCTGAGCTACAATGATCGAGAGATAGCAAAGCTCTTACTAAATACGAAAGTTTACGACTAAAAAATGCTAACATATGACTCATTCACTACTGTTTATATCGCCAATCGTTGATATTGTGTAGCTAAAACGTCTTTCTTTGAAATAGATTCGTCATTTTTCCAAGATACTAACCGTAATCAGGGTGTGAGTGTGGGTATGATTGAAGACAAGATACACCCACACCCAGGCCATACGATTAGGGGGGGGGGGGGGGGGGGGGGATGTTTCCCCCCCCAAAAAATGTTGGGGGGGAGCGCGCCCGTAAAAAGGTATCGTTTTTCTNAGGAATAGTCGGATCACGAAAGGAAAAGACAACAACTTATTTAGATTCAATGAAAGCTTTGAACTTTTTGAGTGGGATTAACTTAAATTTGTACTTTTTCTTTCAGGATCGAGCTGCTCCTAGTACACAGAGCTAGATGAAAGTAGGGTGATCCATTAGCAACAAATATCTAGCAGTCTTGGCGATTAATGAAAACAAAACATTATTATCTGTACTAGTGAAATGTCAATTTCAGTATATTCACTGTCTTGTTAGGTTTTGATCTTCAGTTAATAATCTTATTAGTGATGGTATTATAAAAGTTTGTGTTTGAGGAAAAAACTTAATGTATCGAAGTGAACGCGTGTTGTGCTATTATATGTAATAATCAGAAGTTAGCTTTTATCATAGTTATGATCTCTTGACGTATAAAGAACCATTGTTAAAGGTTCTGAATAATCTTATTATTCTACTTCATTATTATATAGCCTCTATCGAAACGATAATATGTCTTGAAGTCTCTATTCTATAGACTTCCTTTGGAAAAGAAAGTACTATTCGTACTTAAATGGTCAATTATTATTTTTAATTAAACATAATAACGATGATGGAAAGATTACAGTTTGTAGCGACTTTCATCTGCTGCTTGCAGTTACTGAATGCTCATCATTCGCTCACAATAGTATTGCGTTGGTTTGACTTTCAATAGAACGATCGACAATCTTCCCTCAGCATTGCTGTGCTCGAAGATGTCTTTCCGAAAATATAAAACCTCTCTTCTTTTATTATGTATATAACTTCGGAAAATAGTGACATTTTTATTCTTCTTTTCTCAGTAATACATTTATAGTAGCTAAATAAAAACATGATACGGAATAGGAGACAGAGAGCCACTTTCTAAAGAGCTACTTTTTGTTTTAAAAGAAGGAGAAGAAGAATGGTTACAAGAGAAAAAAAGAAAAAATGGATCCAAGACGGATACATTTATTATTGATAAATATCGTACCATTACGAAAGATAATCCAAGAATAATTCTAAAGAAAGAAGGTTGAAGGGGACATTACTTACGCTGTTTCTGATGAATATTTTTTCCTTTCATATTTTTTAGGCAAAGGTATTTCGATAATAAATTTTAAAAATAAAATAATGGATACGACAAAATAAATAGCTCCCTCAATTTTTTATCTCTGACTTCTCTCTTTCATCAAAAGGACATCATTTTATCATAGAAAGATGCATCATGAAATTCTGTATCTGCATGAAGTGGTCTTTTTCATCTTAGCTCAATATCGTTAATTGTACTATAAATAGAAATAGTTTCAATTGAAAACACTATAAATAATTTGCAAAAATAGTTATTTTATAGTTTTTTCTAATATAGTTTTACTTTTCCTTGTTATAAACTTTCATTGAGATAGCATATTAAATTCCGATAATTATCGATTAAACTAAGAGAGGGAAGCCTACACTCTTAAAATAAACGGTACTTTACGAAACCCTCAAAACAGGTTCAGTAGATTTGAAATAGCGCCCAAATGATTTGAAATGTTTAAAGAACGATTTTTCACTGCGACGAAACCTTTAAATGTTCTTCACCTGAATACCTGGTCCGAACCATCCACTACAAAACCTTTTTTTAAGTTCTGGAAAGCAAAAAAAAGTTTCGTAACAAAATACAAAACATTTAGAGTTTCGTAGAAAAAAACTACGAAACTATTAGGGTTTAGTACGAAACCACTGAGATTTCATACGAAACTCGAAAGGCTCCGTATTTTCTTAAGAAAATTTTTTTTGCTTTACGGAACTTAAAAAAAGGTTTCGTAGGGGATGGTTCGGACCGGGTATCCAGGTGAAGAACCTTCAAGGGTTTCGTAGAAGTGAAAAATCGTTTTCTAAACATTTCAAACCATTTGGATGCTATTTTAAATCTACTGAACCTTTTTGGGGGATTTGGTAAAGTACTGTTTTTTTAGAGCGTGGGTATCTCTGGAATATTGACGAATTCGGATCGCTTCTCAACTAGAAAAATCATCAATGAAATTTAATAAAAAAAATGGCAGAAAAACCTATATTCGAGAAAGCTATAAAATAACTGGTTATGGAAAGTGTACATAATTTTTCCAAGTGGAATTATTTCGACTTAAATTATAGTGAATGATACTCAGCTAAAATGAAAAGGGTCACGTCATATAAAATTTCACAGTGCATCTTTCTATGACATAACCATGTTCTTCAGATGAAAAAAAAGAAGTAGTTAGAGGCAAAATATTCAGAGACTCATCCATTCTGATGCATCCGTCATTTTTCTCTTATACGAATTATAATATATGATTTCTATACTGCCTGGCCTAGATGTGAAAGGATCTATAATTTAGAGTTGAGACAGTGCTTCATCTAACAAAAGGCTGTTATTAAAGGCATGTGAATCCTCTCAGTAAAGAGTCATGTGTAGATAGAGATATACTGAGACCGAAGATACACTAGGAAAGAAGGCACCTCTTTCTCCAAGAGGAGTCCTCAAGATTCTATAATATTTCTATTATATATGCTCAGCTTGACTTTATTTATATGCACATACAGATGAAGAGTTCGATTACGATAGTAAAAGGTCGAGTCTCAGTCAATATTGGTCAAAATTGTGCTTTTTTCAATTATTAAACTGAAACTCGCTGAAACTTGGCATGTCACTGTCTTAATCAATCTACACAGGCGTATGTACATATAAATTAAATATGAGCAACTCTAAATAAAGAGCCAGTGAAACTCTGGAACTTCTTCTTAGGAAAAAGTTTCATATTTTTCAGAGTCTTCATTACTCGGTATATTCCTAGATCGGTCTAGTCGAAAAGCTAAACAACACATAAATTTTGATCGGCAATCAGACAGCCTTAGGCTTGGTCTGGCTGTTGGTTTCTAGAAAATGTTAGACAGAGTTGATAAGAATACTTCTTAATGAAGCTACTCTTAAACTACACAGAGTATCCGCAGAGAAACCTGTTCATTCATTCAAAGAAAACTGGTGTCACTATGTCACTTAACGAAATTCAGTGACATCGAGACCGAAATGAGCCAAGACCGAGCTCTTGGTCTCGTTACATCCCTACACAAGACGTTCTTGGAGGCTCTTTGCTTGCACTTCTTAATCTTGTAAACATGATCTGGATGTGCTGGCAGCTCGATGTATTTTTACGAACGGAAAAGTATAAAGGTATGAAACAAATCATTTATACCATCAGACAAAAGAAGTTTTCCCCTTATCATTTTATGGTGCTTTACCTTGCATCAACTTTATTACGGAGAATATATATGGCATAAGAGTTATATTAGTATGATCTGTCGACTGAAAGGAAATAAAAGTCTTATATCATATCTCAACTATGTAATAAATTTAATACAAAGTTTGACATCATAAAAAGATGAAGAGGGAAAACATGTTTGTTTGGGGGTATACGTGTTACAAGATAACCTATGCATGATTTTCGGGTGTGAGTGTGGGTCTAGATATGTTTTCATCATCGACACCCATTCGTCCACAGGCAGCCGCACTCCACATCCCACACCCACACCCCACACCCCACACCCACACCCACACCCACACCCCACACCCCACACCCACACCCACACCCACACCGTTCACATAGCATTTGTCTCAGTTACCTATGCAAAAGATTGCGCAGTGATGGTAAATAGGGGTGGGACTTTATCTTTACTTTACTGGTAAAATAAAGTAAAGTGTTACTTCACTTTACCGGGTAAAGTTGAAAAAGGATGTTCTTTTTATCTATCTCGGGCAAATATTGCTCTTCAACCTTACTTTATTCAGTAAAGTAAAGTGACGCAACTTTACTTTATTGGGTAAAGTAAAGGGATGCAACTTTACTTTACTGGTAAAGTACAGTAGCTGAACTTTACTTTACCGAGTAAAGTAAGCTTAAAACTTTACTTTAATTTACTTTTTCAAAGTAAAATAAAGATAAAGTGCCACCCCTAATGGTAAACGATAACGGTAGGTTGTCAATAAACAGAGCAAGATAAAAAGAAATTTGAAAACGAAGTCATTTTAGCAAAACACACTATTCAAGAGTATACAAGAATATTGGGTGAACTAATTCCGTTGTCTCTTATCAGATCATCTATAGAATTGATGTCCCGCCTTCCAGGACACTTCTATGAACGCGAAATTTTATGGTACAATCGCAAGGTCTGCTTGCGATGGGATACAATCGTTGATACATACTATCGATATCAGGTAAACTTCGCCTTCATAATATGAATTCGGTTTTGTATCATATTTAAGGCATTAATTAGTTCAGGAAAAAACTATGCTAACTATCTCACGTTTTGATCTCCGGATAATTTATAGCAGATGATACTCCCTTGACCTTGATGAATGCTACTGGAAAGAAAATAATCAACTCCAATAATTCAAGTCTTTTCTAAAGATAAAATTCGATTTCTTTAGTTTATCTGCATTCTTTTACATACAACGAGGGGGTGGCTGTAGATGAGTTCCGGCTCCTGTCCTAACCAACGCTCACCCGCTACACACTCAACCAAGTGCATGGTTTTGAACTTAAAAATCTGATTTTTATTCGATTTGAATAATAGTATTTAAGCCCCCCCCCCCCTCAGAAAAGTCAGTTTTGGTCAAATTTATCGATGTTGTGATTTATAACTCATTACATAGAGCTAAGTGCCTACTCTCAAATGCACTATAGTTGATTGATTTTATCATGAGATTTAAGGATATTACATAGGTTTTTCTGAACGCTCATATTGGAAAAAATAAGGTTTTCAAAAACTTATTTTTCGTTTTTCTCAAAATTAATTTTTTCGAGCATACTGTTTAAGCGGGGAAGGATTTCTTGATAACGACTCAATAAAGAACGGATAATTTTTTTTTGTTGCATAGAGGGCAGGTGGGGCAAGATCCTCACAGGCTCCGATTTTTGAATTTCTCTTTTGGTGAAATAAAAACTTTAATATTTCATTTTTATTAGTGCTTTGAATTTCAACATTTTTCGCAAATGTGTTCTTAAAAATGAAATAAAATGAAATCTAAACATCGGGCTCTCTGAGGATCTGGCCCTAAGGGTATTCTACAAGTTAAAAACTTCTCGAGCTTGTTAGCTTGTATCCTTATTGTGAAATTCTTCCCCACGCACAGGGTGTTTTTGACCAATAAATTGATTATAACTCACTGGTTTATTGGAAATTTTGGGGAGATATTTCACTCATAATCTATCTTATCCTAGACTAATATCCTCCAAAAATCTGGGTAAAATCGGACGAAAAATAACAAAGTGCATTTCTGAGGGGGCCCCCTTAATCAATTTTTAGTAAGAAAAATACATCGGACAGCCCACTTCATTAATTTTTTAACACGAAAACGATTTTTAGATCAGTAATTTCATCTAATTTTAGTGAGAAAATAGCGAATTTCTCCATTGCTGTCTCAGACGATTTTCCTCAGTATTGTAGGGACTTTTACGTCACAATACACTGTAGAAAGTCTTTTGAAACATAATTTAGGAATAAAAAAATCTATATATATAATGTTCAGTGTGTGTGTCTGTGTTTNTGAGTGGAGACTAATGCAAGATAGACTTTCGTTTTGATAGAGGTTAGACATAATGAAGTAGAGTAGGAAGAATATTCAGAACCTTTAACAATGGCTTTTATGGATCAAGATACCGTAATCATAATAAAAGCTAACTTCTAATTGTTTTATATAAAAGCACAACATGTTTTCATTCTATATATTAAGTTTTTTCATCAAGGCACAATTTCTATAATTCCCTCACTAAAAAGACTATAACGCGAAGATCAAAACTTAACAAGACCACAAGTATACTGAAATTGACATTTTCCGGATACAGATCAGGATTCTTTTTTTCATTAATCCTCAAGATTGACAGTTTTGTATTGCTAATTGATCATCTTACTTTCATCTAGCTTTACATACTACGAGCAGCTCGATCATGAAACTAATAAAAAAAATTTAAGTTAATCCCACTCAAAAACTCAAAACCTTTCATCGAATCTCAACAAGGTGTAGTCTTTTCTTTTTGTAATCCGACTGTCCCTATACATACAGAGTTATATGAAAGCAAACGAATCAATTAGCAATAAAGGTCCAGTAGTCCTGGAGATATTTCAAAATGAAAAAACTTAATATATAGAATGAAAACATGTTGTGCTTTTATATAAAACAATTAGAAGTTAGCTTTTATTATGATTACGGTATCTTGATCCATAAAAGCCATTGTTAAAGGTTCTGAATATTCTTCCTACTCTACTTCATTATGTCTAACCTCTATCAAAACGAAAGTCTATCTTGCATTAGTCTCCACTCAATAGACTTTATTAGGAAAAGAAAGTATTATTCATGTTTAAATGACTGATTATTCTTTTTAATTAAACATAGTAATGACAATGGAAGGATTACTTTATGCAGTGATTTCCACCTACTGCTTGTAGTTACTAAATGCTCATCATTCACTCACAATAGTATTGTGTTGGTTGGATTTTCAATAATACGATCGATAATCTACCGTCAACATTATTATGTCAGAAGGTGTCTTTCTGTAAATAAGAATCATCTCTTCTTTTATAATGTACCGTCGCACATCAGTGACATCATTAGTCTTTTTCTCTCAGCAATACTCTCCTTATAGCTCAAGAAAACTATGAGGCAGAATAAGAGACAGAGAATCACATTCTGAAATGCTTTTTTTAAAAAAATGAGAAGAATGATACTAAGAGGAAAAAAGGGAGTGTAAGTAGCAAGCATTTATTATCAATAAATATCGTTTTATTGTGAAAGATAATCCAAGCGTGATTCTAAAGAAAGAAGGTGGAAAGCCACATTACCCACGCTATTTCTTATGAATACTTCTTTCTTGCGTATTTTTTTGGGCAAAGGTATTTCAATAATAAATTGTAAAAATAAAATAATAGGTACGGCAGAATAAATAGTTTTCTCAATGCTCTATCTCTAACTTCTTCTATCTTTCATTCAAAGGACATCATTTTATCATAGAAATATGCATCATGAAATTCTTCATGAAGTGGTCTTTTTTTTATCTTAGCTCAATATCATTAATTGCGCTTTAAATAGAAATATTTTCACTTGAAAACCTATGAATGCTTTCAAAAGATAGTTATTTTATAGCTTTTTCTAATACAACTCTATTTGCCATTTGCTGTGAACTTTCATTGAGATAGCATTTTAAATTCTGATAATTATCGATTAAACTGAAATACGGAAGGCTAGGCATCTCTGGAATATCGGCAAACCCAATTTGCTTCTCAACTAAAGGAAATATCAATGAAATTTACTAACAAATGACAAATAAAGCTATATTAGAAAAAACCATAGAATAGCTGGTTGTGGAAAGTGTACATAAGTTTTTTAAGTGGAACTATTTTGACTCAAAATATAATGAACGATATTGAGCGAAGATGAAAAAGATCACTTTATATTGAATTTCACCGCACGTCTTTCTGTGATAAAAATCATGTCGTTCGGATGAAAAAAAAGAAGCTAGAGGTAAAATATTGAGAGGATCATCTATTTTGCCGCACTTGTTATTTTCCTCTAATACAAATTCTTATATATGATTTCTGTACTGCCTGATTCTAGATGTGAAAGATTCTATAACTTTGAGTTGAGACAGTGCTTCAACTAACAAAAGGTTGTTATTAAAGGTATGTTAATCTTCTCGGTAAAGAGTAATGTGTAGATAGAGATATACTGAGACTGAAGATACACTAGGAAAGAGGGCAACTCTTTCTCCAAGAGGAATCCTCGAAGCTCTACAAGGCTTCTATTTCTATATGCTCGATTTGAGTTAATTTATATGCACATTCAAATGGACAGTTCGATTACGATAGTAAAAGGTCGAGTCGCAGTTAACGTTGGTCAAAATTTTGCTTTTTTTTAATTATTTGACCGAGACTGGCTAGAACTTGGTGTTGCACCTTTGTAATCAATCTACATAGTCGTATGTACGTATAAATTAAGTCAATCTGAGCAGCTCTAAATAGAAATCTCGTTAAGCTCTGGGAGTTCTTCTTATGAAAAACTTTCATCTCTGTCAGAGTCTTCAATCGCGGTATAATCCTAGATTGTTGTAGTTGAAAAGCTAAACAACACGTAAATTTTGGTCGGCACTCAGATAGTCTTAGGCTTGGTCGGGTTGGTGGTTTTTTAGAGAGTGTTAGATAGAGTCGAGAACATCATTACTTAATGAAGCTCCTCTTAAACTTCATCGAGTATCCGCAGAGAAACACATTCACTCATCTAAAAAAAAACTTTTGTCACTATGTCAAGTAACAAAAGTCAATAAAACCGAGCCCGAATCACACGGAGACCGCGACGGACCGAGGCCGAGACGAACCGAAACCGAGATGAATCGAGACCGAAACAGAATTCTCGGTCTCGCTACATCCCTAGTCGAGTACTAGTTAGAGTCATTCACCAAGTGAATTTATTATTAGAAAATACATTTTAGTAGCATTCATTTATCAAAGCGATTATTTCAGTACCCTATACAAATGCACAACAAATAGCTACGAGAAAGAGGAAAAACAATATACGCTCTAATGTTATTCCAAGATATTCGAAAACCTCTATTTGTTATATGAATATCGCATTTTTGTCTTACAATTGTTTACAATATATGTTACTTAAAAACATTCACTAACGATAAATCTGGTTTGCGAATGAATTGTAAAGTACGTGTATTTTTTAAATACAAACATTCTATTAGTACTTACAAAGTTGGTCTGAAAACTTCATAACTGATGAAAAAACTCTTCATTAAAGCTTACGTCAGTGTACATGTATGAGTATTAAATAGCTGATATGTTCAACAGTTGTATTACTATGCCATAGAATGACCCATTTCGAAGTTTCTTAGGTAATGGGAAATATAAGAAAAGTTTTTATTTTTTTTTTTCTAAAACAATGATTAACAAAATTTTTTAAATACACAACTTTGTAAGACTCAATAAGTTCTATCCAACCATGTCAAAATATCACAGAAATAAAAACTGTTATTCTATTTTTGAGACTGCTTGCATCTTAATTCATCAGAACATATCATAGCATGAGCCAATATTTATCTATTCGGATGTGACTCTTTGTTGCTGTCCTATGACTTCAAACAATCTCTTTTTTTAAAATTTTCTTCATTTTCGAAAAGCTAACAAAAGTGAAAAAATCTTGTGAGATGGTCTTCGTTATATTACTAGTGTGAATGACAATTCAGAACAACAATTTATGTAAGAATCATAATATCAATCGAGTGATCTACGGAGCCAGTCTCATAGGTGTTTGGAAAATAAAATTCTTCGACATTTAGTATAAAAGATGATCGAAATGAAAATTAGACATAAATTCTACAAAATGCTCTTGATGAAATGAAATATGATATCAGAATTCTATATCAGCACATGAATCAAAATAAGTAAAACGAGTCCGAACATCAAAAAGATTATTTGTGACTTTTTTCCTAAATTTTTTTCTTTGAGAAAATAATTGAAACAATTGATCCTAATTGAAGAGAATCGAATATGAATTTTGAAATGTTCATCATACATATGTTGAGAATGTAAACTTGTTTTTCTAGGATTTGAAAATAGCTTAGCTTAACCGAGATACTAAAAAAATTACTGAATCCATGGATGCACCTATGTTGGTTTCTGATTCTCCATCTGCCTGTTCAAGCATTATTTACTTTTGAATGTGAAACATTCATCAAAATGATAATGAGGGAAATCCTATTTGTTATCGTGCTCGAAAAATTAATTCAGAATTTTTTACCTATCCCAAGAGTTTTTTATCATCGAAATTTAGAAAAACAATTATAATTGACAAAAAAAACAAAACTAATTCAAACAAAAAATATATTTCTCTCATTTGATGATTTATATGATTAGCTAATTTAAATTCTTTCACTTTCAAATTGTAAATCAACTAATATGCCATGACTTAAATCCACTTTTAAATCCAGACTATCAGAAATGATACTTATAATAAAATATAATTCTCATATAAAGATATCAAAATTATTTCTCAAATAAAATTTGTTCTAATTTTTATATTCTAAAAATGTTGAAGCTCATAAATAAGCGAAGTTCATTAGAATGTTAACGGCTGTTTTATGTTTCAGCATACTTTTGTAGTTTTACTATAAAGGGTATAACATTTTTATTCCATAAAGTTATTCAATGCTTATTTTTTATATTGATTGGTAAAAAAATCCTGAATTATATATTGTGAAATATTCAATAAAAAAAAACATTTAATTCTAAGTTAGACATCGTAAGACATAATTCAAATCATTAAAAATTCCTATACAGTATTACAAAAATTTCTAGTTGTACTAGGAACCAGTCTAAAAAAGTTGTCTGGAAACTAAGATCAAAATAAAATGAACCGTTAGAAGAATTTAGACTATTCAGGACCAAGGTTAGCAGTAACTTCTCAAAATGACATAGTCATGAACGAGAAAGATAATGTTTCGCACTAATCTATATCACTGTTAAAAACAGTTCAGACTAATTCCGAACTTAATATTATGGAATTCAATGTTCGAGTCCACCTGTGCTCATTCATCTTTCGGTCTTAGTAACGAGTCTGGACTAGTCTATACTTAGTTACACAACATATACCGTCGTTGGACGTCCTTTGTAATTTTCTGCTTGCCTTGATATATACAGAGTAGATCACAAATAGTACTACGATAAAAATTTGAAATATCTTCACTTTGATTCCACTCTTAAATTATATTTCTAACTTCACTAAACAAAGTCTTATCTGTTACGAGAAAAATTATAGTGACAAGCAGTGAAGATGAACTATGCTGATAGTTATTAATTTAAATACTTAAATATCTACTATTAGTTTGCATAGAAAGTCAATTGAACTAACTAGGTAGTTCTGAAAATTGGTTCTATTTTTCATCAATATAGTATCGTTTATATCCTCTGTGTGAAAAAAAAGTTTGAATAAACTTCTATTGCTAAACAAATATCAAATCATTTGATTTATCCCACTAAGATATATTTCATGTTTTAAATTATATTGCTATTTATATCCCATCCTACATATATATGAAAATTAAAACTGAAAAGAATTCAAAACTTAGTAGACATTTCTAGGTTAATGACACTCAATACTATAATAATTAAGTCGTTTGTTAGAAGATGATAATAGAAATATCATTTAAGAAACCATCACTTCAAAATGTATGCATGCATGCAGTACAATATTATGGTTATTTTACTCATTATTCATCTTGAATGAGTAGTTTCCTCTTTCAATTTTTCAGAAAAATATTTTTTTTTCTAGTCATATGTATTTTTGCTCAAAGGATTTTGCATTCGAACTACCATTTGAATGGAATAGTATTCATCGTATCTGTTGATTATAATTGTATCTTCTCTTCCTATATAAACAATGTGAAAATGAAACAAATATTTAAGTATCTCAACGTGTATATGCAAAAAAAATGAGTTAATTTTTGATCAAAAGGGTATCCGTTGTTTAGCACTTATGAAAATCGATTTGTTCTATCGAATCTTTCTTTCTATCAGTTTCGATATTCAATAAAAATTATATAAGAATTTTTTTTTTTCAAAGTTTGAACTTTTCTCTCGATTATTATCTATACATTAAAATCGCTAAAAAGATTTACTGTCAATCCTCATTTCCGTATATAATATTTCATTTCTCCTCTTTTTATTGATGACTTAGATGAGTTTCTGAGCGTCAAAACCAAATGATGGAATTTAATTGCCACCATTTTTTAAAAATTCTATACGAGTATTCGCATTGAAATTTTCCTTATCAAATCTTTTGACTGAAAAAATGGAAGAAAAATCGCTATCCTAATGTTTGCATATCTTATTCTGATGCTTGTATGCATTCATTTATCTCGCACATCAAATTATCACATTAACTTAATCAAACTTTTTTCTTCAAGAAAAAAAACAAAGGTTGATTACTGCATCAAACATTCATTCTAGTATGTTCAATTCAAATATTTGTTACGTATGATGAACCGTACGTACATGGATTCTTAGGTGAGAGAAATAATAAATTGGACAAGTAACTGAGGCAACTACTCTCTAAATAAAGTGAATTGTTTTTCTTATTTAAATCAATATATTTTTTTCGATTGAAACGACTAAAGAAAAACATGTTTTGAATTCTTTTCATATAAAATTTTTTAAAGTCAAAAAGTAAATCTATCTCCAATGACCAAAGTGGAACTCAAACACACAAACCACCAATCAAAATTTGTCTATATAGGTTATTATATCACTAAACTATATAAACTGGAAATGTTTTCTCTTTCGAAAACAATATATATATATATATATATATATATATATATATAAATATATGATTTATAACTTAGTAGTTTGAAGTTTATGGGTACAACAGCATTTATCTTCTTCATAGATGAAATGTCACAGCTATATTTAATCAAGTTTTCTAGTTTTTTTGCATTGAGAAAGTCAAAGCTTTCAATGATAAAAAACTCATTTTATCTTTTGTTGATCTAGATAAACATCAGAAAGTCAACGTTATTTGAAACCACAATAACTAAAAAAATTATTTTAATTTTATATCAATTATAATGAGATACCTTATTATTTATAAAACTCAAACACCCTCAATTGAAAGTTTCTTTAAAGACGTTGATAAAGTAGTACACTCACAAATGTTGAATTTATCTGTCACTGATACTAAAGACCAAAATGAAGAAGAAAATCTGCTTTAAGATTTAATGCGATTTGCTTCATATCGCAAAAGAGAATTCCATCATGGTCATGAGTAAACTCTATCTACAAATCGTATAAAATGTTATTTAGGTTTTTTTTTATATATCTAGAACCTAAATTTATTATTTTAAAGAAATTTCGAAGCTTCAAAGAAGAGCTAAATTACACATTAGGACTTGACTTTATAATGAGAAATCGTTTTTTTTTCTATCGATCAACGGAGGCAATATTTTCCAAGTTTGTATAATTAACGTCATAGGTATCATCTGCTTTAAAGAAGACGTAGGTAACAGGAAAGTGAGTATAAAAACTTCTGATTTTCGTCGAAGCCACTCCGACTAGTAACTTTTGAACTTCGATGATTCATTCCATAAACTTCAAATTAGAGAACCACAATATTTGTTATTTCAGTTACGTTTTCATAACTGCATCACTGATCATGTAATTCAAGAAGGAAATACTTGTCATACAAATAATAGAATGGTGTTCATCCTTGTATTGAAATGAGCACTGCTGCTCATATTTAAAACTTAACAGAGGAATTGTTGTTAACTCTGATATAGGGAGTTACAGTCAGTTCGGATTCGGCCTCTGTTATATGCTACAAATGAACGCGCAAAATCGGACATTCTTCATTCTAACTATCTACGACTAAATCAACATAATGTAGACAAAATTGAAAAAACCAGTAGAAATAACAAAACTACATACGCTGGAATGACTGAATAACTCATGAGGTCAATAAAGTAAACTTCTATCAAACTTTAAATACGCAGAATACGGATGTGTTTGAAAGAGATACGGGCTCATGATGCCCTAGGCACACACTGTCACTTGAGGTTAAACAGAAAATTTTACAACAGTTAATAATATCAATTTATTTATTCTTCGTAAAAGAGAAAGCTAATAAATGATGTAACTATGCCAATGTCGATGCATAATTTATTTATTCATCTATCTTCGAGCAAAATTGCTGAATGTAGATAATAAAGCAGATATTTTTTATCCTCATCATCATTAATATTAAGATGTCTAAACATTAACAGATGAAGATAACACATCCTGATTTAATTGAAGGCATTCCGTTCATTTAGGAGCTCTTATTCATTTAGAGAATGAGGAAAGGTGTGGGTAACGATTAGGGATGCAACAAATCTTGTTTTTCTGTAAAAATATTGTCAATCTTTGGTATTAAAACCCCTAAATCCACCCAAACCTTTTTGTCAGTTATATTCAGTTTTATTCGCTCTAACTGATAATGCTATCTGTTTACCAAATCTCTTATGGATTAGTGGAAACAAGCACTACTATCAGATACAGTGAATAAAACTGCATATATCTGACTCGAAGATTTGGTGAGATTTAGGGGGGTTTTCATATCGAAGAATTACAAATTTTTTTCGCAGAAAAATAGGATTTGTTGTACTCTAGTGACGACGCTTATCGGGTATTTACAACCATACTTTGAATATAATAAGAATGAAAACAAATATTTAGAAAATCTCTATGATTCTATAAATATTGTAAACATGAAACAAAAACATAATGATAACTACTCCACGTTTCAAGTAGATCAATATCGAATTCAAGTCTTGAGAAAAGTAATATATTACCGTTTAATTGTCATTCTGATGAAAGAGCAGAATGAGCGGTCTGTAGATTATAGTTTGCGCAGCTGAAGAGTTCATGTGATATAAATGTTTGTTAGAGTCAAGGGATTTCAAAAATTCAAAGCAAGAATAAAGTTTGATCCTTGATTATTTCAGTTTGCCTTACGCAAAACCTGTCGAGTCGAAAGATTTTTGCTGAGAATTGAAGGTATAATAGTCAAGCGTTACTTAATTTGAAGTTCGAGAAGCTGATCTATGAGTGCATGAACAGAAACCTTCGCATGTCGTTCATACGTGAATAGAACGATAAATTAACAATTAGCTGGAAGTTTAATTATAGTGCGTGAGAATGTCAAAGGATTTTCCGAAAATCCTTTTTACAAATCGAATGCTTAGCCTAGTCCAGGCTCCCTAGAAGAATCCCTGGGGGAATCCCTGTCGTGAGTCTCTGGGGAGTTCAGAGAGGATTTAGGGACTCCACAGGGACTTCTCGGGGACATCCTAGGGAGCCCCAGGGAGTTTATGGGCACTATCAAGGTGCGTCAAGAGGCCGCCATTGGAACTCTCTGAAGAATCTAAGTTTATGAAAATTTTAGAAAGGCTCCATAAAATTTGGGGAGCCCCCGGGGAGTTTCAAAGGATTTCTAAGATATTCAACTCCCCGGGGACTCACGACAGGGAGTCACCAGGGATTTCACATTTTTTAAGAGACTCACCAGGGATCCCGCTGGGGAGAGTCGACTAGGGTTAGAGATACTGATGCACACTCAGAGTATAAGTGTGCATGTATGAAAATATAGCGAGAATATGTGCCTATACCGACGTCGAACAGCAAGAGAAGACACAGCTTACTACTCTTTAAAAAAAAGGGTGTCATAGTGAACCTTTTCTCGGTACCATTTTAAGAACCTTTTTTAGTTCAAGCTAGACAGTCTAGAACTGAAAATGGTTTTAGCCAGCAACGCGAAACTAGAAAAGGTTCTAGCCAAACAGTCTAGAACCATAAAAAAGGTTCGTAAAATGGTACCCAAATCTAGACCATAAAAGGTTCACGATCGTCGCTAGAACCTTTTATAGTTTCCTATTACACCTTTTCTTTTAGACAGTAGCACAACAGAATACAAGTCCAAAGAATCCGACGAGAAGATCGATAGTGTGCGGAAATAGTTTGGAAACGCTTTCGCATTTTTTTCGATCTAGGAATTTCTCTGTCAAACTAGCATTCGAATTATCATTGAACGTAGACATTACTTACCAAAAGGCTGACGTATAGAAGCAGTTTAGTTCAATTTTACTTTCATGTGGGAAAAACTATCTTAACTTGGTTTGTCTCCAAATATCTTGTATATGAACTAAGGTTTTCACTGATTTTTTTTACGTGTGTTGTTCAAAATCATTCTTCTTACCGTGACCTTGATCACACAAATAGATATTTTTGTGTCTTAATTGAACACTCAGAAACGGAATCTGTGTGTCATTTGAATCTTTCATCACCCCATCGGTGACATCACGTAATACATCCACAATATCTTCATTCGGAGTTGGAATGTGTTGTAGAAGATGCTTCATAAACCAACTATTTTTGCCTTTTGGTCCGTCATCTACGAATGTACCAGGTGCACAAGCAAATGCAATCAGTGCACCTGCTTTATGCATTGCTGCTAAGCCAGTTGATTTAGAACCGCTTATACTAGAGTTACCACCACGTCTATTTAAATCAGGATTTCGCAAAACATACTCTCGACAACAATCCAAGAGAAATATTATTACATATGGTTTTCGATCACTTAATGTGTTAAGAATATTTTGTGCATTGATGGCTTTCGTTTTTAATTCGTTAGATATCTTCTTTTTGGAAATATCTTCTATTAAAATGTCAGCTTTCTCCTTTTTTATAATACCTTTTTCTAAAAGTTCATCTATTTCCTTTCTATCTTCTTCATGTATTTTAGGAAATTCAGGAAAGTCTTTTGGCATCAAATAATTTTGATCCTAGAAGTAACACAGATAATGTTAATTGGTCAAGCGAAGTAGCTTAATGATGAAAATCTTGATACATACTTCCCATTGTACTCCATGTCCAGCATAATAAAATAGAACTATATCATCAGGCTCTATTGAGACTTCGAAATCAACAACTTTCCGTTTAATTTCAGCATATGTTTCAACCGAGGATGACGTATCAATAATAAAGCCAATGTCTTTCAAGAGAGACGACAGTTTTTGCGCATCACTCTTTGGGTTTCTTAATTTCGAGTGGTTTTGATAATCATTAATGCCAATTACTAATGCTAACCTACGTCGTGGTCCAGAAACAGCACCAGAAGCTGTTTTTGTCGCCATTGAAAGGTGATTTCAATCTAAAAATTACATATGGTATTAACAGGTATGTCACCATAGGAAACTTGATGTAACGATAAAAATTTAGAACTTTTTAAAGGTGT